>PVKH010016254.1:0-15814 GCA_004027955.1 Chaetophractus vellerosus
AATAACAAAACAGTCACTTGTAAAGACACTGAATCAGTCTTCAAAAATCTTCCAAGAAAGAAAAGTCCAGAACCAGATGGCTTCACATGTGAATTCTACCAAACATTTGAAGAAGAATTAATACCAATCCTGTTTAAACTCTACCAATATATTGAAAAGGAGGGAAAATTACCCAACACGTTTTATGAAGCCAACATCACCCTAATACCAAAGCCAGATAAAGATACTACAAGAAAAGAAAATTACGGACCAGTCTCTCTACTGAACATAGATGTGAAAATTCTCGACAAAATACTCGCAAATAGAATCCAACAGCATATCAAAAGAATTATACACCACGACCAAGTGGGTATTATTCCTGGTATGCAATGGTGGTTCAACATAAGAAAATCAATTAATGTAATACACCACATTAGCAAATTGAAGAGGAAAAAAACCACGTGACCATCTTGATTGATGCACAAAAGGCATTTGACAAAATCCAGCATCCTTTCTTGATAAATACACTTTGAAAGATAGGTATAGAAGGAAAGTTCCCCAACATGATAAAGGGCATTTATGAAAACCCTCTATCCAACATCATACTTAATGGGGAGAGGTTGAAAACTTTCCCTCTAAGATAAGGAACAAGACAAGGATGCCCACTGTCACCACTGTTATTCAACATTGTTCTAGAAGTTCAAGCTAGAGCAATTAGGCAAGAAAGAGAAATGGAAGGCATCCAAATTAGAAAAGAGGAAGTAAAACTCTCACTATTAGCTAATGACATGATCCTCTATTTAGAAAATCCTGAAATATTTACAACAAAGCTATTAGAGCTAATAAATGCATTTAGCAAAGTGGCAGGATACAAAATCAACATGCAACTATCATGCAGAGTAGGTGTAGCTCAGTTGTTAAAAATCAGTAGTGTTCCTATACAATCTGAGGAGGAAATCAAGAAAAAATTCTATTTACAATAGCAACAAAAGATCAAATATCTAGGAGTTAATTTAACCAGGAATGTAAAGGACTTATACATAGAAAACTACAAACCACTGCTTATAAAAAAAAAAAATCAACGTTCCATTTTAAAATTTTATTTACAGAAATAGAAAAATCAATCATCAAATTTATTTGGAAGGCAAAGGGGTCATGAATAGCCAAAAACATCCTAAAAAGAAGAGGGAAGTCGATGACTCATGCTTCCTGACCTCGAAGTGTTGAAGTGTATTATAAAGCTACAATGATCAGAATAGCATGGTAGTGGCATAAAGATAAATACATTGTTCAGTGGAATTGAGTTGAGAGTTCAGAAATAGACCCATCCCTGTATAGTTAACTGATTTTTGATAAGTTTACCAAGTCCACTTTTCTGGGAGAGAACAGTCTTTTCAACTAATGGTGCTGGGAGAACTAGATATTCATAACTAAAAGAATCAACTCCAAATGGATCAAACACCTAAACATAAAAGGACTGTAAAACTCCTAGAAGATACCATAGGGGAACATCTACAAGACTTTATAGTAGGTGGGGTTCTCTTAAACTTTACACCAAATGCACAAGTAATAAAAGAAAAAAATAGACGAATGGAATCTCCTCAAAATTAAATACTTCTGTACCTGAAAGGACTTTGTGAAGAGGGTAAATAGGCAGCCTACTCAATGGGAGAAAATATTTGGAAATTATACATCTGACAAGTCTCATATCCACAATATATAAAGAGATCCTACAATTCAACAATAAAAAGACAAATGACCCAATTGAAAAATGGGCAAAAGACCTGAATAAACAGTTTTCTGAAGAAGAAATAAAAATGGTGAGAAAACACATGAAAAAATGTTCAACATCACTGGTTATTAGGGAAATGCAAATCAAAGCTACAAAGAGATATCATTTCATACCTACTAGAATTGCCACTGTTAAAAAGACAGAAAACTACAAAGTGTTGAGGAAGGTGTGGAGAGATAGGAACATTTATTCACTGTTGGGAATGTAGAATGGTACAGCCACTGTGGAAGTCTGTTTGGCAGTTCCTAAGGAAGTTAGAAATAGATCCGCCATGTGACCCAGCAATACCACTACTAGGTATATATATGTATGTATATACCCAGAAGATCTGAGAGCAGGCACACGAACAGACATCCGCACACTGATGTTCATGGTGGCATTATTCACAATTGCCAAAAGATGGAAACAACCTAGGTGTTCAACTGTGGTATATACATGCAATGGAATATTATTCAGCAGTAAGAAGAAATAAAGTTGCGAAGCCTGTGACAACATGGATGAACCTGGAGGACATTACATTGAGTGAAGCAAGCCAGGCACAAAAATACAAATATTGTATGATTTTGCTATTATGAACTAGTGTAATGAGCAAATTCATGGATTTAATAGCTGGAATATAAGTCATCAGAGAATAGAAAGTGGTTAGAAAATGGACAACTGAGGTTTAATCTGTACAGAACTGGTAAAAAGTTGTTTGTAAATGTTTAATGAATAGAAATGGTGAAAGCTCATAGGATTTATAATTTAGTAGTGCTAACATATGGATATGATAGTCGTTTGTTGTTTTTTTTTTTCTTTTTTGGAGTAGTGAAAATGCTCTAATACTGATTGAAGTGATGAATGCACAACTCTGTGATTATACCAAATGCCATTGATTGTACACTTTAGATAATTATATCGTTTATGAACAAAAAAAAGTGGGTAGGGTTGGGTGAAAAATACTCCAAATGTAAGATATGGACTATAGTTAGTAGTAATAATTTGACAATGCTTTCATAATTTGTAACAAATGTTTCATAACAATGCAAGGTATTGGTGGTGGGGTGATGTCCGGGAGCCCTGTATGATGTTATGCATGTTTGTTCTGTAAGTTCACAACTTTTACTATACATTTACTGTTTATGTGTGTTCATGTATGAAAGATATACTTCAATAACATTTTTTAAATTAAAAAAAACTTAAGCTCATCCTTAGCCTTCATATTTATAAAATCATAAGTTTGATATGCCAGCTATTTTTCCAAAATACATTAAAATACAGAAATATTAAAATAAGTTTACCAATGAATCACCTAAAATCATCCAATATCATATTAGTAATAACAATAACAACAACTACCATTTACTGAGCTCCTTCTGTAGGCCAGGGACTTTTCTAAGAACTTTATGTATAATGATTTAATTCTCACAATAAACCACCAATACGGAGGCACTGAGAGCTTAAGTGACTGGTCCAAATCGCATAGCCAGGAAGTTGGTAGAGCCAGTTATTCCATTGCCAGAGCTTTATGGCCTCTATTCTTAGGAACTCACTTTTCCAGATTTCTCTTTCTGTCCTGTTGTTCTCTCCTACAGTGACCCTTGCAGCAGGGTCATGCGGATGTTCTTTCTCCCCAGCTCACTTGCTGCCCAGTGGTTCTCACTGTCGTGGACACTGTCCCTGTGGTGTTGCCATGGCAGACCGTGGCGTCCACTAGCATCCTCTCTTTTGGCTGATTGATCACTTGAATGACTCTATTCATAAATCACCTCTTTTTTTTTTTTTTTAATGGTATCTGGAGGCTGGGGAATGAGCCCAGGACCTCATACGTGGGAAGCTGGCGCTCAACCACTGAGTCACATCAGCCTCCCTGATTTGGTTTTTTTGTTTGTTTGCGTGTTGTTTGTTTCTGTTTTTAGGAGGCACCAGGGACTGAACCCAGGACCTCCCATGTGGGAAGCAGGCACTCAACTGCTTGAGCCACATCTGCTCCCACCTCTCTCTTTAAAATAACCTTCAGTGTGTTTTGAGAGATTCGGTGTGTCCTTCCAAAGCCCAATCATTTGAGCAATAAGGGATTCATTTCCTGGCTGAAGTTCTGCTAAGAGGTCCATTCACCCAAGAACTGAAAGGAAACCTATGATACTTCCTGTTTTCCCCACTTTCAGGGGTTCCTGCTTGCCTGCACTGGAGGAGGATCAAAGTGCCTCACCCTACCTACTGTAGAGAGGCCTGAGCACTTGTAACCCAGAAACTGGGTCTTTAATGCTTTCCCAGAACCCAAAACAGTGCATGCATCTAGGTGGTCAGTTAATGCTTATGACAGACAAGCTCGGGAATTTTTTTGTCCTTCTCCAAGTCTTGTTTCTGATCACAGTACTCTAGTCCCCTTTTCTCCTGGGTGCCAGCAGACGAGCACCTTGCCTCTTCAGGGGAGCCTGGTAATACTTAAACCAAGTGCCTCTCATCCCCCCTCTGCTGGGTTTCTTGGTAATTAGGTCTGGTTTTCATTTAGTTATATCCAAATGTTAAATACTTTTGGTTTCTATTGGCCAAGTAAGAATAATTCCATCACTTTTCCTGTAAACAAATAGAGTAAAAGGAAGAGGAAAAATTTAAAGAAAGACCTATTTTCTTGGAAAAATTAAAAAATTTTACAGAGGTGAGAGATAGTATACATTTCATATTGTGTCATATGTTTAAAAAATACGTCTTTCCTAGATTATCATTTATTACTTTTTTTATGAAGTAAAGTGGTTAGTATTGAAACATTGTTTACAGACAGAAGAAAGGGAATTATCACTTTAAGAGGAATAAAATAGAATATCATCAATATTCAATTTCCATCATGATTCAATTAGTTATTAAAAACTAAATTGATAGGGTATTTTAGTTTCCTTTAACCTTATAGTGAATAGCATCTTATACCTTTACATGATTATGAAAATATGAATTTCCATATAAATAAGGGTTTGAGGTGGAAAGTCTTGATTCTATAAGAATTTTCCTCTTGTTTCCATTCATTTTAATTATAGATTTAAAGATCATGAAATTAATGGCTGTTATTTGAAGCAATGGTAGGTTACATTTGTGAAACAATTAATGTCTTGGCAGCATTCCTTCCCTTGATGAAATCAGGTCATCTTTATTTCATGAACTAAGGAAGGTGATTTCAGAGATTTGCATTTTTAAATTGTTGCTGCCACCTGTGACATCATTTAAAAACAAGGGAACTATACCATGGAAACAATGCATTGTTATAAAGTCATGAATACTGTCATTGTGAAGTTTTTAAAAAATATTTGTGTGCTTGAGACACCAATGATCTAGTGAGTATACTCTGTATAACAGAAAGTCTGTATATGTGCAAAGGCTGCTTTAACCTTGGAAAATAAGTACTTGTAGAAGACATATTTTTAAGCGGAATAGGTTAGAATATGGTGACTACAGAGGTAGGTATGTTGGTGTTTGATAGCCCCCTAGCCCAAGCTTAGGTGGAGAAAGGTACATCAGGCCATCCTTGAACAAGGGGGCACATCAGTGCTGAATTGGATGAGAAAAGTGTTTGGGAAGGGATCAGCCAGGAGAGAGTATCATGTCATAAATAAACCAGCTAGACAAGAGACAAGAGAGCTTTATGGGTGGAATGGAGATGGAAAATTAAGGAAGTTGGATGTTGCAAGCTGGCAAAAACTCTTATCAGTGGGTAAAGAGCTTATGTTCATTCTATATATTTTACTTCTATGATTAGTTTGGAAGGGGTGGCCAGAGGAGCCTAAAGCACATGAAGGCTCTGCCCTCAAGTGCTTCTCTTTTACAAATTGAAAATTCATTTCTGCACGAAGACCTTTTTTTGTCACACTTGGTTCATTTACTCTGGCAGTATCAGTAAATGTATACTCTGTGCCAGTCATTGTGCTAAGGTACTGGCAACACAGCAGAGAGGGAGAGAGGCAACCCCTGCCTTGCTCTGCTCTAATTGGTTCAGCCCTACAAAATGAAGGTTGTTAGGGGAGAGAGAGAGCAGAATAGGCATGAGAAAAGTTAATTTTGGAGTTTGGGTTGTAGGCGAACTTTGAGTAGGGAAGGCAGGCTAAAGCCCTAATGCTCTTTTTGTTTGTAGAGAGGTAGTTGTAGGGTTGCAGAAAGAAAGAGGAGGAAGGATAAGTTGGGATCTCCTCTCGCATCTGAGTCTTCATCCTTTAGCCACTGCCCAGCCCTGTCCCTTCCCACTTTGTTTTTAATAATGGAAACTTGAACACTTCTGGGCTTGTTCCTGACAAAGCTGCTAGTTTACAGGATTTTGTCAGAGGTACTATTCACCTCTGGGTGCTTTCTGGAAAAGCACATTGTGTGTGAGAAATAAATGCTGCTTATCCAGGGAGTAGATGTGGCTCAAGCAGTTGGGCGCCTGTCTCTCATATGGGAGGTCCTGGGTTCAGTTCCTGGTGACTCTTAAAGAAGACAAGCTGATGCAACAAGCTGACAAATGAGTAGACACAATGAGCAGGAAGCAGATGTGGCTCAAGCGGTTGGGCACCCACCTCCCACCTGGGAGGTCCTTGGTTCGGTTACCGGTGCCTCCTAAAGAAGATGAGCGGACACAGTGAGCAGACACAACAAGCAGACAGATGAGGAAGCCATCTGGGGGGGCGGTAGGTGAAGATTTTGGACTACTAGCCTCATTTGAAGTTTCCTTTTTCCCAGCATAAGGTTTGCACATTTAAGGCTAAAGTTGTAGTGTATGACTTGCAGGCTAGGGTGTTAGGTTTACTTTGTTTGTGTGTCTATGTAATAATTATGGTATTCTCAGAAAGTACCAAAGAGGTTTTAAACTCATAATTTAGTTTTTTCAAATCCTTTAATGGATAATAGTATCTTATAATGTCAAATAACTAGAAAAGGTAAAATTTCTCCAGTACTCTTATATAGCTCTTTCTCAGTGGTGTAATTAAAAACAATTTAAATTTATTAATGAGCTTTTGAAAATGACTAGGGGTTAGGGTTTATTCTTAATAATTATTTTCTACAATAAACTTATAATAACATTTTATGAAATTATGTAAGTTTCATCATTAGGTAAATGATTAATTATAAATAGTCATAACTGAATACCATGCAGTTATTTAAAATGATATAGATTTTTTATGTTTGTTCTAGAAAGATTTCTATTATTAAATTCTTATCTTAAAGGTTGTAGTGGATATCCTGAAAACTATATAATTAAAAATTTTTAATGTTAGAAATCTAATATTGCCTGGATAGTCTCTACTATTTGGAATATGTTCCTTCTATAGAAGTAGTCCTGATATATTTTAAGGAAGATGACATGCTATTTCTGGTAGGATGGATTCTCATGGGTCTGTCTGTAAATACTCATCATAAATACCATTAGAAAGTCTAAAACCTGTTTTACAGAGATAACAGGTTAAAAGAGAAGTTGAAAAATGACCAACCCAGGAGGGAACAGAGGTGGGGACTGCAGGGGAAAAGATGGGTCAGGTTCCTGACGCCTTGGGAAGACTGGAAAAGGAGTGAACAGGAAATTGGCTGAGGACAGAGGAGTGTGATTTTGAGGGTTTAAAGGAAGGAGGCCTCATGTGGCTTGCAGCCATTCCCTGCAGCTCACTGCCGCTTCAGATTGTGTTATATGAACCAAAAAGTGCTAGTTAGGCAGTTTGAAGGAATAGGTAGTGTGTGAAGTAAGAATTCATGGCTGAATCCAGTCTTCCAATCCTCCTAGCCTGTGGCATGGTCACATACCAAAGGCCAAGCCAGAAGACCTGGGTTTGATTCCTGGATCCAGTCTAGCTATGTGGTTTGTTATGAATTATCACCTCTGCCTAAGTTTAACTTTCACCTTTAATAAAAAAGAACAGGATGATAACTGTTCTGCTTCTGTGGATTGCTGCATCAAATCAAATACTGTATCTAAAAATACCCTGTGTAGAATCCAGTGGTGGATGATGGGCTGTGGTTAACAGGACAGATATGAGAACGTTTTCTCCTGAACAATAACAGATATATAATACTAATATAAGGTGTTAATAATTGGGTAGTTTGGGGGAAAATACACCAAATGTAAGATATGGGCTATAGTTATAATATTTTGACGATGCTCTTTCATAGTTTGTAACAAATGTTTCACAGCAATGCAAGGTGGTGGTGATGGGGAGATGTATGGGAGCCTTGCTTGATGATATATATGTTTGTTTTATAAATTCACAAATTTTGCTGTACACTTATTGTTTATGTATGTTCTTGTATGAATGGTATACTTCAATAAAATTTTATTTTAAAAAATGCCCTGTGTATACTGCTATACTGTTTAAGATAGCATTATTACCTTTCAATCTTATCTTTTATCATTCCCTATGGATCTTCTATTCCAGGAAAATGCATCAGTTCACTGATTCATGAACAAGCTTTTCCCTTTCAGGCCTTGTTTTAGTTTCCTAGACTGCTTAAAGCATATACCATGAAATGAGTTGGGTTAGACAATGGGACTTTATTTGCTTACAGTTTTGAGGCCATAAAAATACCCAAAGCAAGGCATCACTAAGGTGATGCTTTCTTCCCAGAGGCCAGCTGCTGGTGATCCTTGGCTCCTCTGCCACATGGCAAGGTATATGGCGGCATGTGCTGGTCTCTCCCTTCTCTTCCAGGTTTTGTTGCTTTCAGCTGCTTGCTTCTGTGGCACTTCCCTCTCTCTCTGTAGTCATAAAGGACTCCAATAATAGGATTAAGACCCATCCTGAATGAGGTGAGTCATACCTTACTGAAGTAGCCTCATCAAAAGATCTACTTAAAATGGGTTCACATGCACAGGAATGGATTAGCTTTAAGAACATGATTTTCTGGGGTACGTACAATTCCAAACCACCAAAGGCCTCCACCTTGGTTTCTGCCTAGATCTCTTCTTCCTTCCCTGTTTAAAACCCCCACCTCTCTTGCCCTATTTAAGTTTTAAGTCTTAACACTTCTAGTATCCTAATGAAGTACTTGTAACCTAATAAATTAATCTTCATTTCCTTTTTCTAAATGAGGGGCAGGACATAATTTGGGGCAGGGTCTACCCTGCAACTGCGGTGTCTAGTTGTAACCAGAACTTATCTCAGTGGGGATTTCCATGAACTCCTTGACCTTTAGAACTGCCTCAGAAGTCAGGGCTTCTTTAAGGAGGACCTTGGCAACCGCTTCTTGAGAAGCTCCAGGCTTTTAATATAAAACGTTGCTGTGGATAGAAGGAATAAATGGAAGATCTCTCAGATTATTTTACTTTCAGAATTCTAAGACGCTCCCTGGTGGTCTAGTGGTTAGGATTCAGCATTCTCAGAATTCTAACATTTGGGGGAAGAATAATTTGATGGAAAATAGATAATCAGAAGATAAATGTCATTCCAGAAATTTTAATAATTTTAGACTTTCAATTTTTATGTATATAAAAACTACAACTTTGTTCTCCTTTGGTATTCAAAATTAAAACAATATAAGTTTTCAAAGTAGAAAAAATGGGTTTGTTAGTTTCTAGTTGAAGAGGATTAATAGGACTGTTCTCTGCAAAACACTGAATTCTTTCAGAAGATTCTAGGTATTTTATTTTCATATTTTTACATCCATGATTTTTCAATTCTCTGCTTTTTTAGCCCTCTATTAAATGTTTCATTGTTTCCAGATAAGCCTTTAAAAATATGCTGATTGGGTAAGCAGATGTGCTTCAAGCAATTGGGCTCCCACCTACCATATGGGAGATCCCGGGTTCAATTTCTGGGGCCTCCTGGTGAAGGCAAGCCGGCCCGCATGGCAAGCTGGCTGGAGTGAGAGCTGGATGTGGATTGCTGGCCTGCACAGAGAGCTGATGCAACAAGATGATACAACAACAAAAAAAAGAGACACAGGAAAAAGGCAATGAGAGATACAACAAACCAGGGAGCTGAGGTGGCTCAAGTGATTGAGTGCATCTCTTCCATGTTGAAAGGTCCCAGGATTGGTTCCCGGTGCCTCCTAAAGAGAAGACCGAGAAGAGAAGACAAACAGACACAGAAGAACACGCAGCAAATGGACACAGAGATCAGACAACCAGAGCAAGTGGCAACAGGGGTGGGGGTGGGGAGATAAATAAATAAATCTCAAAAAAAAATTGCTGATTGGAACTGTGTGACCTTTTAACATGCATGTTCATAACTCAGGTTGCTTCTGTTCTTAAATTATATCTAATTTATACTGCTTTTCTTTTAAATAGACATTTAATAAGCCCCTATTAAGCAAGTAGTAGTAACAAATAATGAAACCTTTGTGAATGTTAGTTCAAAGTAAGCTACTGTTCACTTAGATTGAGGAATGAGGTTGTCAGGGTGATTGGATGTTTATAGAATTATCACATAAACCATACATAGGTTGGTATTTTAAAAGTTTATATTTGTAAATATAAGGGGGGAATGCAACTATGGACCAAAGTAGACTTACTGTAGTAATGGCAGAACTTGTAACATTGCTATAAAGATAGTGGTTACCGGAGGTTCCGAGCAGAGGGGGAGTGAAGAACAGGTAGAACACGGGGCATTTGTAGGGCATCAGATTTGTCCTGCATGATATTGCATTGATGGACAAAGGCCATTATACATTTTGTCAAAAACCTAAAAATTGTGCAGTGCAAAGTATAAACCATAATGTAAACTATAGACCATGGTTATAGCAATGCTTCAATATTTGTTCATCAATTATAGCAAATGTACCAAACTCATGTAAGATGTTATTAATAGGGGAAAATGTGTGTGTGGGGGGGTGGGGTATATGGGAATCTCCTATATTTTCCAAGTAACTTTTCTTTAATCTAAAACATCTTTTAAAATAAAGTGTTTTTTTTTAAAGCAATACCAAAAAAAAGTTATATTTGCCACTAAACGTATGCAAAACACAATTTAATAGCTAACCTTTATTGAGTACTTAATATGTACCAGGCTCTGTGTCAAGAGCTATCTAAGAAGTTTTTCATTAGATACAACTGTACATATTATTCACATCTTACAGATAAGAGAGATTGAGTAACTTGCCCAAGGTCATATGACTATTAAGTGACAGAGCAGAATCAAACACAGATCTTTAAAAACCCTAGTCCTTAACCATTTTGCATACTGCATCTCCACATGTAGAATTCTGGGTTGGCCATTCTCTTCTTTCAGCACTTTGTATTCTCTGCTTCTGGCAGCTCTGGTTTCTGATGAGAAATTTGCATTTGAATTGTTGTCCCCCTGTAAGTAATGTCATTTTCTCTGACTGCTTTCAAGATTTTTCTGTTTTTAAGTTTGATTATGATGTCTCAAGGCATGAATTTCTTTGGGTTTAGTGTTTGAGGATTTACTGAGTTTTTTGAATTTGTAGGTTTATATTTTGTGCTAATTTTGAAGGGTTTTCAGCAGATTTCTTCAAATATTTTTTCTGCACCACATTCTTCCTCCTCTCCTTTTGGGATTCCAGTGACCTGAATGTTAGACATTTTGCTATCATCACACAGGTCCCCGAAGCTCTGTTAATTTTTTAAAAATCATTTTTCTCTCTATTCAAATTGGATAGTTTCTATTGATCTCTTGGCAAGTTTACTGATTCCTCTGTCCCCTTCATTCTGCTGTTGCGTGCATGCAGTGAGATTTTAGTTTTGGTTATTGCAGTTTTCAATTATAAAATTCCTGTTTGGTTCTTCTTTATATCTTCTGTCTTTCCTGGGACTTTGTATTTCCATTCATTTCAAAAGTGTTTGCCCTTTCAGATAATTTCAACATCTGTGTTATCTTGGCATTGATATCTGTTGATTGTCTTTAACTCTGTGAGCTGAGATTTTGCTGATTTTTAATATTCTGAATAATTTTGGATTATTATCCTAGTCACTTTGAGTATAATGTTATGGGATTCTGGGTCATCTTTCAGTCCTCTAGTGAATATCAACATTTTTTGTTTTACCAGGCAGTCAGCTTGATTTAGGCCACAAGTTCCAACCAGCCTTCTGTAGGTTGTGGTTTCAATGTTGATTCTGTTTTCAAAGGCTTTGCAGTACTATTTGGATCTGTCCCATGTGCATGCCACTCACTGTCCACTCTGAGATCTGGTAGAGGTCTATTTCTTAGTTCAGTTCTCAAAGTCTTTAGTGTGCTGTTTACCATAAGATCTGTGCATGCTCAGCATTGGGATGAGCCTAGGAGTTCATAAATAACTTTATGGGGTTGCTGTCCTTAGCTTCCCCACTCTGAGTTCCACAGTACTTTCCAGAGCTAGATGACTTCTCCTGGAGCTCCCTCTGTTGGCAACGATGTCCATTTCTGGATTTTGGGCTACTTTAAGTCCAGGACAGGAGATAGATAACATTGGGAGGAACATGGTAAACTCATTACCAGTTTGTTGGCACTTGAAATTCTGGTCTTTTTCCCAATCCACCTGCTACTACTTATTTTTCAGATTCTTTAGTTTCTCCATGCATTTTATACAGGTTTCATATCTGTATTCAGTGAGAGAGACAAGTTAGAGTATGTTTTCTCTCTTATTACCTGAAACTGAAACTCTGTTAATATGTTCTTAACCTCCACCTCTAGTATTCATTTATTTATCTTCTTACTTAATCCTTAAAGAATCCAGGACTTTTCTGAGGCCTCTGTTGAGTGAAACTGTAGATGCCTATTCTGTAATATCAGTTATGTAAATTGGGTGATATGTGTTTCAAATCTGTATCCCTAGTGGTTTTCTGTCTTCTTTTTATGGCTTGCATAGTTTGACAGGAAGTCTGCTGTCATTATTACTTTTGTGCTGCTGTATGTAATGTATCTTTCCCTCTCTGATTCTTTAAAGATTTTCTTTTATTGTTGGTTTTGAACAATTTCATCATGATGTACCTTGGTCTGTTTTTTAAAAATGTTTATTCTTGGGGAATTTTGAACTTCTTGGATATGTGAGTTTATAGTTTCCATCAAGTTTGGAATTTTTTCAAACATTTTTTCTTATATTTTTCATGTCCCATATTCTCTTTCTTCTGCTTCTAGAACTCCAAATACATATATGTTAGACCAATTTCTCTTGTCCCAGAGGTCACTGAGGCCCTGTTCACTTATTTTTAGTCTTTTTTATTTCTGTGCATCATTTGGATAGTTGCCATTGGTTGTTTGTAAATTCACTGATCTTTTTTTCTGCAGTGTTTAATATGCTGTTAATCTCATCTAGTATATTTTATATTTCAGATCTTGTATTTTTCATTTCTTGAGGTTTCATTTGAGTCTCCATTTCTTCCATGTTTCCTTCACTTTCTTGAACATATGGAACATTTCATAATAGCTGTTTTTCTAAATATATTTATTTCAAATTTAAAAAAATTAACTAACAGAAAAAGGCAGCTCAACAAGTTATGGAAGCATTACTCCTAAAAAGTTCTTTCCAGGCACTTTTATCTCATATAATTCCAACTACTAACTCAATTGTTCCTGATTTTTAATATTAGTGTTCAGAAAGATATAGAGATGAACACAGATTAATTAAATGGCATGGTCAAGGTCTCCTTATTAATGAAAAAAAAATGAAGAGAAAAAAAGCTTAATAATATTCATATCTCACAAAACCAAACCCAATATTCTTTTTTTCAGTTTTAGCATTAATATAGTATAGCAGCTATTTTAACATCCTCATCTACTAATTCCATTATCTCTGTTATTCCTGGGTCTGATTGTCTCTATTGCTTTTACTCCTAGTGGCAGATCATATTCTCTTGCTTCTTTGTCTGACTGATAATTTTTTGTTGGATGCCAAACATTGTGAATTTTACATTTTTGGGTGCTAGATTTTATTGTATCCTTTAATATGTTGCACTTTGGCTAGCATGCAGTTAAATTACCTGGAATCTACTGAACCCTTTTGAAGCTTGATTTTAAGTGTTGTAAGGCTTTCCAGAAAAGCCTTTAGTTCCCACTACCAAAGCAATACATTTCTGAGAACTCTACACATTGCCCACATATTACAAAGTCATTTTGTTCTGCCTGGTGGGAACACCAACTATTCCCAGCTTTTGTGAACTTCAAGAATTGTTTGGCCTTCCACTTTCCAGTGATTCTTTCTCTGGCCTTTGCTATTTTCATCTCATTCAGGCATAATTCAACTCTCAGCTAAAGACTCAAGTGTGCCCTTCTGTAGATATCCATACCTTCTGTAGATCTCTCTCTCTTCTGCAGCTTCCTCCTTTCTGGTACTCTGTCCACAAATTCTAGCTACCTTCACTTTCCTAAACTCTGATATCTTTCTCAACAAAGCAAGGTTGCTGGACTATGTTTGTGTTCCCTATTTCTTCAGTGTGGCCTGAAACCTGCCTCTAGGCAGTAAGCTGGAGCAATTGTAGGGTTCACCTCATTTGTTTCCCTTCTTTCAGGGATCAAAGTTCTGAATTACCTGTTGTGCAATGTCTGAAAACTTTTGTTTTATATATTTTTTGCTCTTCTAGTTGCATAAGGTAGGAAAGTAAATCTGCTCCCTGGAACTCCATCATGAATGGAAACAGGAGCCTACACTATCTCTAAAGTCTTTTTTTTATTAGCAGAAACTTAGCAGTTTCGAATCTAGTGCCATATGAATAGTATTCTATTAAAGAGCCATGGATTAGAAATCAAGGGGAGTGGATGTGACTTAAGTGGGTTGAGCTCCCGCCTCCCACATGGGAGGTCCTGGGTTTGGTTCCCAGTGCCTCCTGAAAAAAACAAATGAATGACAAGCAAAACAAATGAAAAAACCAACACAGGGAGAAGCGGATGTGGCTCAAGCGACTGCGTTCCCGTCTACCACATGGGAGGTTCAGGGTTCAAATCCTGGGGCCTCCTGGTGAAAAGCAAGCTGACCCACATGGTGAGCTGGCCTGAGCGAGGTGCTGGCCCATGCAGAGTGCTGGTCTGCGTAGGAGAGCCGGCTCATGCGGAGTGCTGGCCCACACAGAGAGCTGGCACAGCAAGATAACACAACAAAAAGAGACACAGAAGAGAGACAATAAGAGACGCAGCAGACCAGGGAGCTGAGGTGGTGCAAGAGTTTGAGTGCTTCTCTCCACTCTGGAAGGTCCCAGATCGGTTCCTGGTGCCACCTAAAGAGAAAACAAGCAGACACAGAAGAACACAATAGAGAGCAGACAACGAGTACAAAACAACTGTGTGTGTGTGTGCATGCATGTGAGATAAATAAATAAATAAATCTTTGGGGGGAAAAAAGAGAAAACAACTCAGGGAAGCTGATGTGGCTCAGTGGCTGAGCACCAGCTTCCCATATACAAGGGTTCAATCCCCTGCCCTTGGTACCTTAAGAAAAAAAAAATCAAGATCAGGGTCTCAATCCTTGCTCAATAATTTGAACTTTATGCTCCTATCAATATGGACTTCTGTGATGCTTTACCCAGATAACTTTGAGCAATTTATTTGATTTCTCAATTTCATTCTCATCTCTAGAGTGAGGTTTATGAATGTACTTTATAATGTATTAGTTTGATAAAAAGCATGATCATAAAAAAATATGTTGAGTGGCTCTGAGAGGCTGAGCTATTTTCAAACAGAAGCTAATTTCTTGTTATTTAACAGTCTTTATTATTACATTTATTTTTAGGCACCATACTGGACATTCCTGTTATGTGCCCTGGGACTCTTTATCTACCAGTCACTAGATGCGATTGATGGGAAACAAGCTAGAAGAACAAATTCTTGTTCTCCTTTAGGGGAACTTTTTGACCATGGTTGTGACTCTCTTTCCACAGGTAAATTAGTGGAGTTTTTGCTTTAGGTTTTGTTGTACTGATAGCTTTTGGAAAAAAAAAAGTGAACTGAGTTGTTTCAATTTTTTTGGATACATATAAATTTGAGAGCAACTTCACATAGCCTGTTTAAAAAGTATTGTTTTAGTTTGCCAAAGGGCTGTTCATGTAAAGTACCAGAAATGTGTTGGCTTTTATAAACGGTATTTATTTGGGGTAAAAGCTTACAGTGTCAAGGTCATGAAAAGTCTAACTCAAGGCATCGTAAGAGGTGCTTTCTCGCAGAGCGGGTGTAACTCAGTGGTTGA
>PVKH010016255.1:0-15784 GCA_004027955.1 Chaetophractus vellerosus
ACAAGAGCTCAGAAACAATTTGAAGTTCATCTTTTTAAATGACAGCTTGTTAATTTTTTTAAAGCTTTGATCTTTAGCTTTTTAAATTGTAAATATGTGAAAGTCATTTTAGAACTGGACTTGTAGATCAGTTTGTACAGAAAACATGGAAAATGAAAGTACTATTAATAATGGTGTCCTGGTATGATGAAAGTAAAAGTTTTTTTGAGCCAAGATGTTAAAAAAAAAAAAAAAAGATTTTATATTTACAGGAAAGCCCACAACTACCTATACTTCAGTCAGAAAACCTACCTGGATTACCATTCATATTAAAGGAAAGGGAAAAGGTCATTAATTTTCACTCATTCAATAAGTACTTTTTGAGCATCTAATATTAGCCTGCACTACTGTTCTAGGCTCTAGGGATACAGCAAAGACAAAACAGACAAAAGCTCCTGCCTTTGAGGAGATTTTATTCTGGTGAGGGAAGGCAGGCAATAAGATAAAAAGGAGAGCTATATAGTTTGTAGAAGACGCTAAATGCTTAAGAGCAAATTTTTGCAGGGAAAGGGATAGGGAGTGCCGGTGGATGGGTTGTTTGCAATTCTAGATAGCGACCCCAGTCGTCTTTGGACATTCTAGTTTTTTCATAACACTTTGGGCCCTACAAGACAGCTAAAAGCTTGAAGAAGGTTTCAAGAAACAGGAAATGGGACCGGTGGTAGCTTGCCCAGTTATCTGATTACCTAAGACCTTATGCATAGCCAGAGCATTATTTCCTACCCCACCTTTCCCTGTCTTCCCCACCTCCACTGCCACTTCGCCCCTGCCAATTGCTTTTCTTTAACCAATTAAAGTGAAGGAAAAAAAAGTGGTAGAACCACTTTTGCTTGGATTTTGAACTTGATGCACTTAAAAAAGATATAAATTCCAATGAGTTCTAGAAGTGGAAATCATATAAAAGCAAGTTCCTGTAGTGTCTACTATTGCAGATATACTGATCATTGAATCCACTTTAGAGTTGCTCTTTCCATTTGAGATATAGATTAGTGTCCTGGAAAGAAGTAAGAGTGAGGAGTTTTGGGCTTGGGTCCCAGCTCTGCCACGACGCAGCCTGTGCTACCTGGACAGGTCAGTTACCTCTCCAGGCCTCAGGTTCTCATCTGAGAAACTCCAGAATGCAGGAATTCTTCTTCTTTTTGATCAATTCAAGTCATTACATGGACCTAGGTGAAACAAAGGTGTTTGTTTTTTTTTTCAGAAAAAAAATATATGTGGGTAAGATTATTAAACTGGGTTTTGTGTATTAATAAAATAGAATATGGATCTTATGACAGTTTACATGACTTTTTGATGTCCAGGAATGCTTTCCATTATGAACACGTGTAAAACTCTTTGAATATATTTATACTTTACATCAAAGTGGATTTTAAAATATATAAAAGATTAAAGTAATTTGCATACTTTAACAGCCGTTTTATTAAAAATTGAAAGGCTTTAGAAAACCAACATTTACATTAAGATCAATTTAGGGCAAGCTTTTCTTGGAACATGGCATTGTGTTTATATAAAAATGAAAATTTTTATAAATATGAATAATTAATTATAATCGCTGCCAGGAAGTTTGAAAAGTGCATTATATATGTTAAATCAGTTAAAACTCATAAGAGCACCATGTATAGGCATTATTATTTCCCCTACTTTGTAGATGAGGAACTTGGAGTTCGGAGAGATTAAACAACACGCTCAAGATCATAGTCTGAGCATAAATTTAAGCCCAACTATGTCTGACTCTGAAGCCCTGGCTCATTATCAACATTGCTCTCCTAAGGAAGAACATTCCAATGAAGTGGCTAAACACTGGTTGCAGAAATTACCAAGATAAGACCGTAGGAGAGTTGGGTGCATTTTGTGTGAAAGCAGGGATTTTGAGCGGATGACCTCTAGTGACCCCATCTACCCCAAAGTTTGCACACCTATAGTTGCCATTCCTTCCTTGAATCAGGAATGTTATTAGTTGGAATTTATATAAAAAAGCAATAGGTATAATTCCAACTATATAACATTCTGGGAAAGGCAAAACTAGAGACAGTAAAAATATCAGCAGTTGTTGGGGGAAGAAGGGAAAATGAATAGGTGGAGCACAGGGCATTTTTAGGGCAGTGAATCTATTCTGTATGATACTATAATGATGGATACATGACATTAAACTGTTCAGCAAAAAGAATTAAATCTAATGTAAACTATGGTCTTAGTTAATCATAATGTATCGATATTGGTTTATCAATTGTAACACATGTACCACACTAATGCAAGATGTTAACAATAGGGAAAATAGCCCTGAGGTGGGGGGATATGGGGCATATGAGGACTGTACTTTCTGCTTAAATTTTCTATAAACCTAAACTGTTCTAAAAAATAAAGTTAAATTTTTTTTTTGAAATAGGATAGTATAACACATATTAATGCTGACAAGTGTGTTTTTACATGCAGGAGAATCTTCAACATGTCTTTTTGATCAGGGAAAAGCATTTATTTTAAGACTCTTCAGTCATACCATAACATATAATGTGACTATATAATATCATAACATAGTTTTTTATCTTTACAATATTATACTTAGAGCACCTTTGACAACACTATTCTCATTTATTTCATCTGGATTTATGTATCAAAACATTCAGTATTTTGGTATATAAAGACACATCTTTTCTCTTGCAGGTCATTATTAGACAGCAATTTGTTATGTTAGTTCCAGTTATTGAATATAGACAAATGTTATAGGATTGCATTCAATATTCTATATTAAAAATTTTCACTGAGTTGATTTCAGTTAGCCTAAATGGTGTTACTTCCACCCCCTGCACAAGTAGATTTCAAGTCATATGCTAAATTTCATGTAATAGTAACTCTGGATTCAAATTCTAATTAATGTATTAATATAAGCTTCTGTAATTTGGACCTTTAAGTAAGAATATGCTTTTTAGACGTTGGCTGCAATATAGAAAAGGAAATTGTCAATAAATATATTTGCTTTCTTGATGTCTTTAGATCACATTAATAAAATTTAGTCATAGAAAAAAATTTTTATCAAAATTCTGTAGTTAATGTAAAGCAGCTCTATCATCAAACTGCCTTTTCCATAGACTTCCAAGTCAGAAAAGTCACAATAAGAGATTCTTTATTTCTGCATACAAAAGAATTCTCACAAAAGAACTGCATGAAAGAAGAAGGGTCCATGATATAAGTACTCTACAGGAAAGTAACTCAGGACAGGAATGGAAGGGCCAGTGCTACGGAACCCCCATTTCTTACCAGGCAATAATTCATGCCCAAATCACCATCACAAAGCATTAACTCTGGACACAGATTTTGGCCCTGGATTGGGCAAATGACCTAAATTGGCATAATTAGACTGAAGAGATGGGTTTGGGAGAGAGGATCTTTCCTGTAAGCGTAAATGAGGAAGCCGTGCCCTGGTGGCTGCTGGAAGCCATCTTGCTGCAGTAAGAGAGGACAGACTCTGAAGACAAAGGCAACGTACAGAGGGTTAGAGCAGAGACAAATCACTGGGAAATGGAACCAGAACCTTATCAAACTGGACCTAAAGCCCTCCCCACCGCTTGACTTCTATTTTTATGACCCAGTAAAATTTCTTATTTTTGAAGTCATTTTAGATGTTTCTGATACTTGCAGCTGAAAGCATCCTAAAGGAATTCTTGATATATTAGGGATATTTACCACTTTTCCATTATGTATGTTGCAAATATTTTCCTTTCAGTCCACAGCTTGTCTTTTAATTTTGTTTACCTAACAGACATTAAAATATGCTGAAAGTTACAAAAATTAAAACAAGAGTGGTATGAGTGTTTAACTAGGAAGAGAGATTGGTGGAACAGAATATATAACTCTGAGACAGATTTAAGATTAAAATTAATTTTTAATAGGATAAAGGCAGGGAAAGGTGATTTTTAAATTAATTAATATGGTTTTGTGACTCATACCACAGCAAAATAAATTGTGATTGATTAAAGGTGTAAATGTCAAAAAATAAAGCCTTAATGTGAAAGTGGTGAAAATGAGAAACATTGTGTTGTATATATGTATATATGTTACCAAAATAATTTTTTTTAAAAGCAAAGACTTAAAAATACTAAAGTAAAATATAAAGAATAATATGTATCTTATCATAAGAAAGGTCTTTCTAGGCTTGATGCCAGAGGTGAAACAACATTCAGGAGGGAAGCAGATGTGGCTCAAGCAATTAGGCTCCCGCCTACCGTATGGGAGGCTCCAGGTTCGATTCCCAGGGCCTCCTGGTGAAGGCAGGCCGGCCCACGCAGAGAGCTGACAGCCTGCACCAGTGTGGAGAGCTAGCACAGCAAGATGATGCAACAAAGAAAGACAAGCAAACACAGAAAAACACGCAGCGAATGGACACAGCAGACAGCGAGCACAAGCGGCAAGGGAGAGAGATAAATAAATCTTTTTTAAAAAACACAGGAATGTATTTGGTTCCATAATTATGAAAATATTTGTTCCATTTTTCTTGATTAGCAATTTTTAATTATGAAAGTAATATATATTCATTGTAAAAACAATACAGAGTGGTATAAAGTAAATTAGTGTCCCCATCTTCATTCTTCAGCCCTCACTCCATAGGGAAATACTTGTAATAGTTTGTATTATATATTTCCTGACCTTTCTCAATATATATATATATATATATATATACACATACAGTGTGTATACCTAAATATATAACCTTTCAAAAATAAGAATCATATTCTAGGTGATATTTGGTATCTAGACTTTCACTCTCAACAGTATCTCAGGCATCTTGTTAATATATAGAGGTTTGCCTCACACTTCCTCACAGCTGCCTTGAATATTCTATCACTTGAATGAATCATAATGTACTTAGTCAATCACTTCTTAATGGATATTCTGGATTTTCCCAATTTGGAAAACTTTGTTACAGAAAAAGCTACAATAAATAGACAATGATTTACTACTATTAATATAAGTAAGTGGCTCTGTCAAATCAATAATAAAAATATAAACAGCACATTTACATAAGAAACACCATAAAATATTATATTCATGTAATTGAAATTGACAAAATGTGAAACTGACAATTCAGAAGAAATATCAATGTCAAATAAATATATGGAACATTTTTTGCATTTACTAGTAATAGGAGAAAAATCCAACAGATCAGCAAGCTCCAAAAGATCAGCAAGGAGTAAATCAGTAAAAAGAATGAAAAAAGCAAATGCTGGTGTTGGGAAAAAGGCATTTATATGAACTACAGTAGGTGTGTTAATTGGTACGTACTTTTTAGCAGGGCAGTTTGTCAGTGATTATGAAATGCCTTAAAAATACTCATATCTTTGTGTCCAGTAAGCCCATTTTAACTAAGATTATACCTTTAATTTTAACCAAGTCTATACCTTAGTTGTTTTTTAGTTATAAAGTCATTACAGGATTGTTTATAATAGTAAAAAGAACATATCCAACAGATGCATTGTAGGACATTCATAAGATAGACTGCTATGCAGCTCTTAAAAGTTATATGGTTGAAATATGTGTACATGTATTTATGTAGAATTGCAGGCTAAAAAATAGTATACACCATTTTTAAATTTTGTGCGAATATCTACATGTATATACATGCACAGAAAAATACCACCACAAAGGTTGGTGAGATCATGTGTAATTGACTGCCTTCATTTTGCTTAATCATATTTCCAATGAAGACATTGTAAGCGTCTAAGAAAAGCAATAAAATGTTTAAATGTAGAGCATGTTTGGTATAAGTTAAAAATTAAGAAAATCTATCAGAAGTAGACCGTAAAGGAAACAAAAGCAAACAGAGAACAGCTGGATTTCTGTGGAGGAAAGGTTTGCTCTCTTTTTAAGAGAATAGCAAATGACTCCCTGCGGGTTTAGAGCTCACTCTGTCATATAAGGATGCATCTTTGTGGCTATTATCTCTTTATTCTTCTGCCAAGTGGAAAGAGAACAAAGCAGAAGAAACCGATAAAGACCTTCAGCTGATTTGAGAGAGTGGGGGTGGGGAGATGGGAGGAGAACTTGGTTAACTCTTGAAGTAATTTTGTCTAGCAAGAGAATAGTCTGGCCTTGATTAAGATGGAGAAAAATCATTGAATTCACATTACCAGTGGAAATTTTGATTGGCCTGAAGTGTGGGGACCATCTTGGCAAGAGAACTTTTATAAGAATTATATTCAAAATCAGTTAGAAAGAAGTCTTCTACTCTGTCTGGGTATAAAACCAAGATGTTATATATTTTGATATGTGGCAAAAGTATTATATTTGGCCTATGTGTTTGTTTTCATTAAAATCTTGCCCAATACAGGTATCATCTAAATTGGTGTTTAGCAACACCTTTACATGTATTTCATACTGAAAGCCAAGGAAGGTAAAAATATGTTAATCTACCTTTTGGTTAAACATTCCTACTACTGAAGTCCAGTTCTTTCGACCATGTGGCCCTAATCAAGATAATACCAAACATCATTTATAGCTATGAAACCCAAAGGAATAAACAATAGCAGAATGCTGGATTTGTAACCTTAAACTATAATAGAAACATCAAACCCAGCAAAATTATTAAACACATGATTAACGGGCAAATGGCTTTTGCAAGGTTGGACTAATATTTTCAGATTTTTGGCAATAGCTTGTTTTAGCATACAAACAGAGAATCTTTGATAAACCTACATGATTACTTCTTCCTACTGAAACACACACCCTTTTCTACCTACAGACATCAAAAGTGAAACTGCTAAGCTTAACAATTTAAATGTCTGTAAAGTGTAAGTTTAAACTAATTTATTTGGTTAACCTTGTTTGCTACTGGCTGTTTCCATCCATTATGTACTATGTAGTTAGGTATTAGGGTTGGCTGCCAGACGTGAACCTTTGGCCAAATGAGGGATGAAGTGACCTCATCTCTCTTCTAGGCTTGCCAGAGCTTCTCACGTAGGTAACTATTTATGTTTTTAGCCCTCTTTAGAAAAATATACAGAAGCTAACTATCTGAAATCAGCCTTCCTGCACTCTCTTTGTGTTCTAGATCTTACTGTTGGCCCTTTCTGCCTTGATACAGTAATTTGTGAGCTTAGCTTTGGATTCTCATTTTAGTTTATGTGGCTCCTCATATTTTGGATCTTACCTTTGGCATGTTTTTTCACTTTTTTTTCCATCCTGGGCTTGTAACTCAATTTAAATTCCTGAACTTGACACTCTCCCTCCCTACCCACACAGCTCTTTAAACTGAGATATTCCCTAAATCCTAGAGACTAAAAACCACAGGGGATATATTAGCTCACATAGAAAAGTATCTTTTGTAGTTTCTAGATATAATCTCTTCTTAGGTTAAGGGTCCTCACATTAAAACCTAAAGTTGTTAATCCAAAAGACATTTTGTAAGAGTTATCTGTTTGTATAGGCTTTTCCCCCAAAGGGGCAAGAAGAACCTGCTAGACTAGTTGCCATCCCTGAATTAGGAAAAGACATTCATTTGATACACATTAGAAACCTGTCTGTCTTTAATTTAATGCTCATATGCTCATTTGCTCCCCGATACACACACACTTGCCTGCACTGTTTTGTCTGGTTCATGGATAGTTTATTAGGAGGAACTAAGGTTCCCCTGAACCTTAGTTCTGTTCTGGTATCCAGTTTCACTGTTGACTCTTCTGATTCTGTTACCACTGATCAGTCCAGGTAATACATACCTGTGAGTAAGTGAATGCATATGGTATGAGGAATACTTACTTAGCATGAATTTGGCATGAAGCTGAACACCTGTGTCAAATCTTATTGTGAGTATATGAGTTTGATGGCAATTTGAATTATCGCATTAAATTATTAATATCCATATCATATGAGCTATTTGAGTTACTTAAAACTGAATACCTGGAGGCATAATTATAATGCTGTCTGTTTGGAAATGCAAAACCATTGTAAGTTTCCCACCAGCCTGCCACAATGCCTGATCATAACTTTATGTCTTGAGAGGAACTTGAGGCGCCTATTAAAATGTATTTGTGGGGCCAGCTCGATAGCCCAGTGGATAGGGTGCCAGCATACCACATGGGAGGCCCTGGGTTCGATTCCCGGGGACCTCTCCTAGCGGGCAGACCGCCTTGAGAATGGCAAGCCGCCATGGGCGGGCCGGAGCCGCCGTGGGCAGGGCAAGAAGCTGCCACGGACATGGCATGAGCCGCCATGGGCAGGGCAGGTCGCCCATGGATGGAGCGCAGCCAGCCACCCGGGAACTGAAAAGCCGGCCGTGAACGGACGCAGAGACCGCCCACAAGCGGGGAAAGCCGTGCCTGCGCAGTGACCACTCTCGGCGTGTCGCCGCAGCAGGGGGAAGGGGAGAAATGTAATAAAATAAATAAATCTTTAAAAATAAATAAATAAATAAATAAAATAAAATGTATTTGTGTGTGTGTGTGCATGTGTGTGTGTGTTTTTAAATGTTAACAGTAGTTATCTGGAAATACTTGGATTATTATTGATGATTTTTATTTTCTTCTTCATACTTTCCCCTATTTTATAAATTTTCTACAATGAGCACATACAGTTTTATCAGAAAAAATGGTATAAAATATTTATACATTAAAGGATAGTAAAAATCTAAAGCCATTATCAGGTATCACACCTTATTGAATATGTATTTCTCAGGCCTTTTCTATTAATGCCAAGTAGCCAGAAGCCAGAACCTCTGAGAAATAGGTAAAAGATCCTCAAGGGAAGAAAATCCTGATATTGATAATGTTCTTGTTCTTAAACAGTGCTTATTTTATTATACTTTATGACACATATTCTTTTGTATGTATCAAATATAGCATTAAAATATTTTTTAATTAAAAAAAAATTTGGAAATAACAAATTTCTTATTTTCTTATATTGCCCAGGCCTGCTATGACAAGAATGATGCAGACAGACTTCTTTATATCTAGTGCTGCTATATAAGTAGCTTTTCTAAAAATAGTTCAGAAACTAGAACATGTGAGACATCCATCTTATGTTAATGTTTACCCCATGTTATGATGAAGTTTAAGCTATTGAAATTCAACTTAAAATAATTAAGTTACAGTCATTCATTCACTTACTCACATACTTCCTGAGCAATGGAAGAGGCAGTATGCTAAATTTATGCTGGGGATGTCATGGTGAACAAACCAGACACAGTCCAGGCCCTCCTGGAGTTTACAGTCCAGTGTGTTCCAGGCCTATCATCCTTGTAAATCGTATCTTTTTTTTTTTTTAATAAAAATCACCCTTTAAAGTACCAATTATATCTTCACTTATTTATTCAGCCATTTACTGAGTGTCAGTTATGTGTAAGGCATTGTGTTAGATGAGTGAAACAGATATAGACCCAATTCTTAGGGGCCTTGTAGGTAAGATTTGCGAGAAAGAAAATCCCATCCCTCAGTTCTTCAACTGGATTTCTTGTTCTGAGGACAGAACGTTCTCCTGCCCCACAGCTCAACCTTCCTGGGCAGTGGCACAGTTCTCCTCAGCAGCCACCCTGTGGGCTCTTCTCCTTGAGGTGCTGCCCATGCTGTGTGCTGCACTGCCTCCACATTGTGTCCCTCTCCCCCTGCTCAAGGAAACTTGTCTTTCTGGGATACATGGTAACCAGATCCTTTGTTTGTATTTATGGCCCATTGGCTACCATTATCTAACAGATAAGAGAAGATCAATGAAAACTAGCTGCCCTTTGTTCAGGCTCTTTCATGCACTTTGATGTAAGCCTTTCCTCTACTCTCTATCTTCAAGTTTGCTGTTTATTTTATAGGTTTGGGAAAGGTCAGGGATTGTTTTGATCTTTGTTAGAATTCCTTAAGTTTTGGGGTGACTGGTAAACATTTTAGAAACCGATAGTTGCTGGCTTTTGTTTTAGTTCTTTTTAGGGCATCTGACAGGTAGGAAATGGAGGTCCCTGGAATTTCTGTACTTTGCCAAAGACTGCACAATTAGGGGCAGACTGCGATACACAGTCCTCTGCACCTGTTTAAACTGTGCCCTGTGGAACCGTAAGAAGCTGCCTAGACATGACTGCGCTGAGTTGTTTTGAGGGGTAGAGAGAGGCAAAGGCTTCCCTCCACGCCTCAACCAAAGTACCTCCATTTATAACACTTTGATCTGTTTCACCTGCTAGACATCCAAATTAGATTTTATTTGACGAATGAGTTTTATACTTAATATTTTTTTTACTATTTCACTTCACTATCCTGCCTGCAAATTAATCATTATTTCACCTCTACAGTTAAAGGTAGTCACATTTTTCTTTCCTCGATTTAATTGCAGAGTTTGTACGGAGCTAAAATTCTACATCTATGGAAAAGCTAAGGAAAGGAAGTCTGACACTTAGAATATTTAAATATAATTTTTAAATATTCCTATTGTTAGGATTTTACCTTAATCATGAATTCATGCTATGAAAAAGAATATAAGTTTTATACTTAGAAAGGACCTGCATTAGCTCCTCCTATCTCTGTTTTATATTCATAATAATTTTCTGACCCTTACATTGGAAATCATACAAGGTCATTAACTGATTTTCATCTGAAACTTGGTAAAAATTTTTAACAGCTTTATTGAGATATAATTCACATACTATACCAATTTAAAATATACAACTCAGGGGGCTGGTTTTAGCCCAGTGGATAGGGCGCCGGTTCACCACATGGAACTGAACCCGGGGCCTCTCCGAGCGGGCAGACCGCCTTGAGAGGGCAAGCCACCATGGGCGGGGCAGAGCCGCCATGGGCAGGGCAAAAAGCCGCAGTGGGTAGGGCAAAAAGCCGCCGTGGGCAGGGCAAAGCCACCACGGGCAGGGCAAGTCGCCCACAAACAGAGCAGAGCCACCCACGAGCAGAGCAGAGCCACCCGTGAGCGGGGCAAGCCGCCTGCACAGTGAGCTGACTTGGCACGTCGCCGCAACGGGGGGAGACAAAGCAGACACAGAACAACGCAAAAATAAACACAGCAAGAACAAGCAGAAAGGGGGGGATATGTAACAAAAAATAAATAAATAAATAAAAATAAAAATAAAATACACAACTCAATGACTTTTAGTATATTCAGAGTGGTGCATCCATCACCACGATCAATTTTAGAACATTTTCATCACCCCCCCAAAAAAAACTCTTGCAATCCTTAGCCATTAATGCCCTATCTTCCCATTCTCCCCAGTCCCAGGCAACTACTAATCTATACTGTGTCTCTATTGATTTGTCCATTCTGGCCATTTCGTATAAATGGAATTATATAACATGTGGTCTTTTATGATTGGCTTATTTCACTTATTGTAATGTTTTTGACATTGTACCATTTATCAGTATATCATTCTTTTTAAGGGCCAAATACTTCATTATATGGCTATATCATATTCTTTTTATCCACTCATTAGTTGATGGACATTTGGGTTGATTCCACTTTTCAGTTCTTATGGATAATGCTGCTCTGAACACTTGTTTACAAGTGTTTGTGTGGACAAGTTTTCGATTCTCTTGGGTATATATTTAGTTGTTGAATTACTAGGTCATATTGTAACTCTATGTTTAAGCTTTTAAGCAACTGCCGGATTATTTTCAAAAAATGACTGCACCATTTAACATTCCCACTAGCAGGGTATGAAGTTTCCAATGTTTCCACTTTCTTGCCAGCACTTGTTTTTATGTCTTTTTGATTATAGCCATCCTACTGGGTGTGCAGTGGTATCTTATGGTTTTGATTTTCATTTCTCTAATGGCCAATGATGTGCATCTTTTCTAGTGCTTATTGGTCATTTGCATATATCTAGGAAAATGTATATTCAGGTCCTTTGCCCAATTTTAACTGAGTTGTCTTTTTAATTTTTGAGTTGTAGAAGTTCTTTATATATTCCGGGTACAAGTCCCTTATCAGATATTTGATTTTCAAAATTTTCCCCCCATTTTGTGGGTTGTCTGTTCCTTTTCTGGATGATATCCTTTGAAGCACAACAATTTTTCATTTTGGTGATGTCCAATTTAGCTTTTTTGTTGTTTTTACTTGTGCTTTTAGTCTATTAGTGTACTATCTAAGAAACCATTGCCTAATCCAAGGTCCTAACGATTAACAGCTGTGTTTTCTTCTAAGCGTGTAATAGTTTTAACTCTTACATCTAAATATTTGATCCATTTTGAGTTGGGTTTTGTATATGTATGAAGTAGGGGTCCAACTTCATTCTTTTGTCCCAACACCATTTGTTGAAAACACTCTTCTTTCTTCATTGAATTATCTTGGCATCCTTATTGAAAATCAATTCCCTGTAAATATGAGGGTTTATTTCTGGACTCTTAATTTTATTCCATTAATCGATATGTCTATCCTTATGCCAGTTCCACACTATGTTTGTTTGTTTGTTTAATGGTACTGGGCTGGGGAATGAGCCTGGGACCTCGTATGTGGGAAGACAGCACTCAACCACTGAACCACATCAGCTCCACTGAGTTGGTTCTTTCATTTGTTTTACTTGTTGTTTGTTGTTTTGTTTTAAGGAGGCATGAGGGATCAAATGGTGGAGCTCCCTTGTGGGAAGCAGGTGCTCAACTATTTGAGCCACATCTGCTCCCAGTACCACACTATCTTGATTACTGTAGCTTTGTAGTAGGTTTTGAAATTGGAAGTGTGAGTCCGCAACATTTTTCTGCTTTTTCCAAGATTGTTTTGATTCTCCTTGTTCCCTTGCATTTCTGTTTTATTTTCAGAATCAGCTTGTCAATTTCTTCAAAGAAGCAAGCCGGGATTTTTGATAGGGAATGTGTTGAATCTGTAGATCAGTTTGGGGAGTTGTTATGGATTGAATCACGTCCCCCACAAAGACATGTTCAAGTCCTAACCACCACTACCCCAAATCCTGTGGATATAAACTCATTTGTAAATAGGATCTTCAAAAATCCTAATCCTGTTAGTGAAGAGGAGGCCAAACTGAACGAGGGTGTGCCTCATATGACTAGAGTCCTTACAAGCAGAGGAAATTTGGTCCCAGTAGCAGGAGACAGGAGGAGACAGATAGGGAGAGAGACGGCCACGTAACAGAGGTAGATACTACGCTAAGCAAGTCACTATCAGAATGCAACCGACTTTGGAGAAAGCATGATCTGCCAACACTTTGATTTTGGACTTCTAGCCTTCAAAACTGTGAGACAATAAATTCCTGTTGTTTAAGCCAAGTAGCCTGTAGTATTTGTTATAGCATACCTGGCAAACTGACAGGCATATTGCCAACTTTATAATATTAAGTCTTCCACTTCATAAGCATGGGATGCCTTTCCATTTATATATGCCTTCTTTAATTTTGTAGTTTTCAGAGTATAAGCTTTACACTTCTTTTGTTAAATATATTCCTAAGTATTTTATTTCTGATGCTTTTGTAAATAGAATTATTTTCTTAATGTAATTTTAGGATTGTTCCTTATTAGTGTATGGAAATGCAATTGATTGTTTTATAGTGATCTTGTACTCTGCAACTTTGCTGAACTAGTTTATTAGTCCTAATAGGTATTTGGTTATTTTCATAGGATTTTCAATACACAAGATCATGACATCTGAAAATAGAGATTGTGTTACTTCTTCCTCCAATATGAATACCTTTTTAAACACTTCTTGACTGATTGCTCTGACTAGAACCTCCAGCACAATGTTGAATAGCAGTGGCAAGAATGACATCCTTATTTTCTTCCTGATCTTAGGGGGAAAGCTTTCGATCTCTCACCATTAAGTATGGTGTTAGCTGTGAGTGTTTAGCTATCTTTATAATGCCAAAGAATATTCCAGTAGAGATGTTTGGACTGAGGGTGGAAATACAGAATAGAGCTCAGAAGAGAGCTCTATTCTCAAGTGGGTTACATTTGAGAATTTTTAGCATTCAGATGATAGTTGAAGTTATGGGAACCAATGAGTTGGCCCAGGCAGGGTGAATAGGATGAGAAAAGGATTGGGGATAGATATTTTGGAAAATATCAACCTCCAAAGGACAGAGACTAAAAGGAACCCTTGGACTATGCAGAGTTACCCAGAGAATATTATAAAAATACAGAAGCCCAATTGCTATCCTAGGCAATTCTGATTGAAGAGGGTCCCTAGGATCTGTATTTTTAAAGAAGCTCCACAGGTAAATTGATTCCCCTTTGTTCCGCACCTCTGCTGTCAATACCCACTTTGCTTTGAACACCTATTTGTCTTCAGAAAGAAGGCGAAATGCTGACACACGAGGGATTGCTTGGAGTTGCCAGGTGAATCTTCAACCAATCAGTCAAACCAGGGACACTGGAGTTATCTTGAAGGGCGTTCTCATTCAGCCAGTTGATTGCCAAGTCTTGTCTGTCACAATTTGACACTGTCTCTCAAACTTGCCTGTCTTTTTCTTCCACCTCCTTACTTAGGTAACCAACCTCTCATGCCTGGTCTATAGCACTTGCCTAACTAGTCTCTCTCTTCTCTCTCCAGCTAGTCTCCACACTGCCACCAAAACGTAATTTACCTATCACATCAGATCTCTGTTGAAATCCAGTCTCCTTTGTTTTGAGGACAAGGGCCCCTCTGTGTGACTTCTGCCTTCCCAGCTCCTGCCATCTTTCTCCTTGAACGTCACAGTCTAACTTTATTGCAGTTCTACCTTCTTCCCCTTTTCTTAGGTAGCAATCACTGGCACCTTTCAAGATAAGGCTTAGATGTCATCTTATTTGTTGTCACATCCTCTGTACCAGTGCCTAGGAAATGACCGATATGATCCCTGAGAGATACAGAAAGAAAATATTAGAAATTCTATTTTTATCTTTTCTTACCCATTAAAATTTACTCATGAGTGTGTGTAAGCTTCTTAATGCAAAGGCAGAACAGTGTAGTGGTTATGAGCACACAGATTCTGGAGCTAGACTGCCTGGGCTTAAATCTTGGCTCTGCCACTTACTAGCTATTTGATTTGGACAAGTTACTTAACTGTTCTTGGCTTTAGGTTCCTCATTAGTTAAATGGGTACTGTCCCAGTTATCTATTGCTGCATAAAAAACCATCCCCAAATTTCATGGTCAGAACCAACAATTTATTATTATCTATTAAAGTTCTCGGGGTTGACTGACCCCAGAAGGATAGTTCTCACTTGGGATCCCTCAGCTGGTTTTAGTCATATATTTAGCAACTGGGGCAGGAATTACCTGAAGGCTTTTTTTTTTTTTTTTTTTAGGAGGTACCAGGGATTGAATCCAGTACCTCGTACATGAGAAGCAGGCACTCAACCACTTGAGCTACATCTGCTCTCCTGTAATATGTTGTTTTGTTTTGTTTTGTTTTTTTGAGGTACCAGGGCTGGGGATTGAACCCAGGACCTCGTATGTAGGAAGCTAGCACTCAACCACTGAGCCACATAAACTCCCCAGAGTTGGTCTTTTTGTTTGTTTTGCTTGGGGGTTTTTTGTTTGTTTTTTGTTTTGTTTTGTTTTTAGAAGGCACTGGGAACCAAACCCAGGACTTCCCATGTGGGAAGCAGGAGTCCAACTGCTTGAGCCACATCTACTCCCCTCTAATGTGTGTGTGTGTGCTTTTTTAAGATTTATTTTATTTATTTATTTCTCCCCACCCCCTCGTTGTTTTTGCACTTGCTGTGTGCTTTGTCTTTAGGAGACACTGGGAACTGAACCCGGGACCTCCGATGTGGGAGGGAAGAGCCTAATCACTTGAGCCACCTCTGTTTCCTGCTTTGTTGTGTCTCTCATGTTTTTTCTTCTTGCGT
>PVKH010016256.1:0-15799 GCA_004027955.1 Chaetophractus vellerosus
CTGGTACTTCCCTGTTTGTCAGTTTGTTGCTTTTCTTACCTCTACTCTCTCCTCTTTTTTGTTTATTTTAATTAGATGCTGATAGCTTTTTTCTTCTTTTCTGGTCTTCTTCTTCCTTGACTTTCCATTCTCTGCATATAGTGATTGTATCTCTTCTCTTTCCTTCAACTTTCTACCTTCAGCTTTCTGTTGTGATTCTTATGTTCCACCTTTTTTCATTTGCTTTCATCTTCACACTTGCCAATTTCTATATTGTCTATTCTGTTCACATTTCTTTCTTTTATTGTAGTGGCTTTTTTTCTATTGGCCTTTTCTTTATTAGTTTTTTCTCTCCTCATTCTGGCCTCATAAAATATTCTATATATTTCTCTCTATTTTATTTTGCATTTCAATGAAGGCATTCCAATGTTTTTCCCTATTGCCCTACACTGCCTACAAGACTTAAATATTCAATATACTAAGTCTGATACAGCCCCACTTCTAACTTCTATTGGAGGTACTATTATCTCTTTTCCTTTCTTACCCTTTCAATTGCCCTGGCCCTAAACTTTTTCCATCAAAGGAACATAGAAAAAAGCAAGGAAATACAACAAGAGGAAGAAAGTATCAAAGAGAAAACTTCACACAACAACAGATCTATAAGCTAAATAAAACTCTAGAGCAGAGAGAGAAGCTAATCAACAGAATAAACCCATCAAGATAAAATCATTACCAGAGGGCAATAAAAATTTACAAGCCATAATGAGAAACTGGAAGACATGGACCATTCCAAAGAACAAACCAAAAACTAGGAAGACATGCAGAACATGGAACAATTAATTAAGGCTGTCCAAACAAATATCATAGACCAACTTCATGAAGTGAAGGTAGAGATAAAGGATATTAGGAAGACACTGGGAACACATAGCTAAGAAATTGTAAACATATGCAAAAAGGTAACGGATATGATGTCAGTGATTAGCACAAAACAAGAAATCAAAAGATGATTGAGTCATATAAAAGCAGATTTGAACAGATAGAAGAAAGAATTAGTGATGTGGAAAACTGTATATCTGAAAGAAAACAGATAGTAGAAGAGATAGACAAAAAGATAGAAAAAATCCAGCAGGGATTCAGGGATATAACCAATAACAAAAAAACATACAAACATACACATTATAGGCATCTGAGAAGGGGAAGAGAAGGGAAAGGGAACAGAAGGGGTTTTGAAGGAAATAATGGCTGAAAACTTCCCAATGCTATTGAGGGAGATGGATATACAGACCCAGGTAGCACAGCACACCCCAAACACTATAAATCTGAACAGGCCAACTCCAAGACATATACTTGTCAAAATGTCTAATGCACAAGACAAAGGCAAAATTCTCAATGCAACAAGATAACAAAGAACATCATATAAAAGTGAAGCACAATAAGATTAAGTGCTGATTTCTCAGCTGAAACCGGGGAGGCAAGAAAACAGTGGTATGACATAGTCAAGGTACTAAAATAAAAAACTTCCAGGGGCCAGTTGGTAGGGTGCAGATTTACCACATGGGAGGCCACGGGTTCAGTCCCCAGGCCTCCTCGAATGGGCGTACTGCCTTGAGAAGGGAAGCAAATGCAGGCGGGGCAAGCCACCATGGGCAGTGCATGCTGCCATGGGCAAAGGGAAGCCCCTACAGGTGGGCAAAAAGGCAAGCCCCTGAGGGCAAAGGCAATTCCTGTGAGCAAGGGCAAGCCCACCGAGCAGGTAGGCTGCTGCACCAGTGAGCTGACTCAGCAGGTCAACCCATCAGGGGGAGGTAAGCAGACACAGAGGAATGGAGATAAAAATGAACACAGCAAGAACAAGCAAAAAGGGGGGTGTATAATATTAAAGAAAAATAAATGTTAAAAAAAATTCCAGCCATGAATTCTCTATCCAGAAAAGCTGGCATTCAAAAATGACAGAGAATTCAAAATATTCACAGATAAACAGAAATTAAGGGGATATGCCAATAAGAAACCAGCACTTCAAGAAATACTAAAAGAAGCTCTAAATGTTGAAAGGAAAAAAAAGTAGAGAGAGAGAGTGTTGGGGGAGAGTTTACGAGCAACTAAAAAGACATAAAGAGAAACAAAAACTACAGAGGACATACATAAACCCAAAGAATATATGGCAGATGTAAGAAATTCATTGAGAGTAATAAAACTGAATGTTAATGGATTAAAGTCACCACTCCAGAGACACAGATTGGCAAAATGGATAAAGAAATATGACCCATATATATATGTTGTCTACAAGAGACCCACCTTTGACCCAGAGATTCAAGGAGGCTGACAGTGAATGGCTGGAAAAAAATTTCAAAGCAAATAATAGCCAAAAAAGGGCAGGAGTAGGTATCATTATATCAGACAAAAGAGATTTTAAACACAAAATAATCATAACTGACAAAGATGGACACTATATATTAGTAAAAGGGGTAACCACTCAAGAAGAAAGAACAATCATAAACATTTATGCACCTAATCAGGGTGCCTCCAAATATGTGAGACAAACACTGGAAAAACTAAGAGAAGAAATAAATGCCTCTACAATTATAGTGGGGGACTTTAATACACCATTATCACAAATAGACAGAACTTCTGGACAGAGAATCAATGAAGAAGCAAAGAACCTGAATAATACATTAGAGGACCTGGACCTAATAGGCATATACAGAACTCTACACCCTAATACAGCGGGATATACATTCTTCTCGATCGCACATGGATCATACTCCAAGATAGACTGCATGGTAAGCCATAAAACAACTCTCAATGAGTTCTGAATGATTGAGATTATACAAAGTAATTTCTCTGACCACAATGGAATGAAACTGGATATCACTATGGGCCAGAGAACTAGATTAGGCATGAAGATATGGAAATTAAACAACACACCCTTGGACAAACAGTGGGACAAGGAGGAAATCTCAAAGGAAATCAGTAACTATCTCAAATCAAATGAAAATGACAACACAACATATCAAAACCTATGGGATTCAGCCAAAGCAGTGCTGAGAGGGAAATTTATAGCTCTAAATGCATATATTAAAAAAGAAGAAAGAGCTAAAATTGAAGTATTAACTGCACACCAAAATGATTGGTAAAACAAAAACAAACTAATCCTAAAGGAAGCAGAAATAAATAAATAACAAAGATCAATGCAGAGCTAAATGAAATAGAAAATAATAAAGCACTAGAAAAAATAAACAAAACCAAAAGTTGGTTCTTTGAGAAGATCAATAAAATTGACAAACCCTAAGTGAGACTATCAAAGAAATAGAATCCAGCTGCAAATACACAAAATATGGAATGAAGAAAAACATATGACTACTGACCCCACCTAAATAAAGAATATCCTAAGAGGATACTTTGAAAAATTATATGCTAAGAAGAGTGATAATTTAGAGGAAATGGACAAATTCCTAGAAACTCACAAGCAGCCTACACTGATGAAAGAACAAATCAATTAACTCAACAGTCCAATTACAAGCAAAGAGATAGACTCAGTCATCAAAAAACATCCCAACTAAGAAGAGCCCAAGACCAGATGGCTTCACAGTTGAATTCTACCAGACATTCCAGAAACAACTAACACCAATCCTGCTTAAGCTCTTCCAAAAAATAGAAATAGAAGGAACATTCCCTAACTCATTCTATGATGCCAACATTACCCAATACAGAAGCCAAACAAAGTTACCACAAGAGAGGAAGATTACATACCAATTTTTCTAATGAACCTAGATGCTAAAATCATCAACAAAATACTTGCTAATCGAATTCAACAACATATCAAAAGCATTATACACCATAACCAAGTGGGTTTCATCCCGGGTATGCCTTACCTTACATTGCTATATATGCACTTCATATCCAATATATATTTAACAAAATAATAAATAAAATTATTTATTTATTTTATTTTGAAGATTTAAAATTAGTATGAAAATGAAAGTTATGATAATTCATATCTAATTGACTGTCATTATTTGAGCCTGAAAAAAGAAATAATGATGATACTGACTGTTTATTTGATGCTTACCATCTTATAGATTTGACTTTCAGCATGTTGCATGTATTGACTCAAATAATACTAACAAGGACACAATTTTCTTCTTATAGCCCTGTTTTGAAAATGAGGGAACCAGGCATTTTTCACAATAGTGGTAAATACTGATTTAACATGAAGGTTAGTTAAAGATATATTTTAATGTTTTCCTACAAATTTGATATTGATAATATAAGCTTCCCATCCAAATGATTATTGGAATTATCCTAGGGACATATTCCCATTTATCCTGCAACCCAAGTTTCCTCACCCAAGAAATTTCTCTCAATACCAGCTTTGAAGTTCTCTTCTATCTTTAGTACCAATTCTTAGAATGTCTTATTTCTTTTCTCTTTACTGTTAACATTATTTTTCTTTCATCCATTAAATTTATTCTACATTGATTTCTAAGATCTTCTGATATTAAGGTGTTCTAAACCCATTATATTCCATGCTTTTAATTTCCCCTGAATACATACCATTTATAGAGTAGCAAATGATGAGGAGAGTAATGAATTTCTACTCTAGTGCATCATTTGTTCCTCTTATTCTTTTCATTTATATTTTTCTGTTTTACCTAAAATACATGTCACTCATTTGATTCATTTGTCTATTTACTTTTCTCTAATCTACCCTGATATGTTACACTGAATAGTAATGATATTATTTTTCTTCATGTATTTTCTAAAATCATCAGAAAGTTTGCCTCATTTTGTCTCCTGAAGAATCTAGATTTATTCATTTACTGCATTTTGCTTAAATAATGGGAAGTTATTTTTTAAAACATTTGCAAAAGATTGAAAGAAACAGGGTAAATGCACATCTCAAAGAAATTAAAACAGCATATTTATAGAGTAAAATATAGTTTATATGAAACTAATATGAAAGCTAAGTTTTTCTGTTTGAAAGTAATATTTGTTTCTTATAGGTTTGTTGGATTTTTACTTAACAGGGATGAAATCATTGGGTAATTTCCCTTAATTCTGAATTAAAGATGATAGTTAGTATTTGAATGCAGTCAGAATAAATGTTTAATTCACTCTTAAAGACTAATGAATTTTACCATGCATTAAGGCTATGTACAATGTGGGTATTGGTTGTAGGAATTACCTGCTTTCTTTGCAGAGAGGAGTAGTCTCTATTCATTTTTGAAATTCAAATGAATCAAAATCATCATTGTCATTTATGTGCTTTTTTTAAATGGTACATCTTTTTATTTTTTTTTAATTAATTGATTTTTTAAAAAAGATACATAGATTACACAAAAATTATAGTTGTACCCAGATGCCCAGTTAGCACTGGATGTCATTTATGTTTAAAATGCATTTTTTCTCTATTCCAAAATTGTGTACCTACTTAACTTCCATTTAGCATTTTAAGTTGATTACCTGGGAGAATATAACCCTTGGCTGCTTCTGAATACAGATATCTTAACCTAGGTTTCCTAAGAAATGAAAACTTAGCCAAAGTTTATGAGTTATAATGGCCAAATGAAGTGAAAATAAGTCAGTGAAGAAGAGATAATATAATAGTGTGCATTTTTAAACAGGCCTCCATATGTTGCCATGGATAAATGTTCCCTCCATCTTGCTGGAATGTCTTCTGAGCAACTGTATAAAACACTGTGTATCAGACAATCCATTTGGAAGGAGAACACAGATGAATTTCCACATTTCCACATATCAGAGTTGTCTCTTTAGGCTTTAACACCCTTCATGTTATCATTGAACATGCAGGGCACTAAGCATGAGTATCTCAATTATATTAACAAAGATACAATGAAAGCAAATGATGAGGTCTTGGGGTTTGTAATGACTGCGGAGCCTGGATGGAAAGGGTGAAACCTACAAACATAAAGATTGTGATATTGCCTGATTTCTGTTGATGACACCAAAGCTGACATAAATGGTTGCTATATTTGGCCTACTGCAACTTAAGGAATGCTGTGAAAACCAGAGCTCTTCTCTTGGAGTTCTCATATTCAGAAACCAAAAAGCAGACCTTGTTGCAAATCTGACCCAGAATTTGGTTATGAGGGTAGCAGGGTTTTAGTTTTCAGAGACTCTCATGTCAATAACAGAGCCCTGCAAAATAAGATGCTGAAATCTAGGATAGTGACCTTTAAGGTTGAGTCTGAGAAATATGAACACCCAAATTCCTTGAAACTTCTGGGTGAACAGAATTATCCCCCTTCTCTGTCCTAGAAGAAAACAAATTCTATTTGTCTGGAAGTTGTGGAATAAATTCACCAGAATCTGTTTCCTTGAAAAAATGATGCTTATTTTTTTTAGATTCAATTTATTCTCATCATGCCTTATTGCTTCTAGGCCAATAGTAAATGCAAGGTCACAGCACAACTCCAGGGGAGAGTCCATACTTTTCAAGTCTAAAATCCATACATTTCACTAGAATAAATTAGGTATTGTTCTATTTCTGGCTATTGTGATTGATAATCAGTGGATATTAGTGGGTAAGTAATATATATCTCAATTATTATGTCTTTTCTAAATTCAAGATAATTTTCTTATACATTTGATTATTGTTTCTCCAGTTTCTTAAATTTAAGTTGATTTTCTCAAATTGTTCATTTGATTAATGCTTCTCAACTTCTAAAATTCCACTTATGTGTATATGTTTATTCTTCTCTACAGCTCTTTTCTTACATGAATTATTTTTATTTCTTAAATATTTGCATTGACTTCCAAGGGAATTTTCCAGATGATTGCATAATTCATTATATTTAAGCAAATACCTGCCTTTCAAAACTTCATTGACTTTTATAATTTTAATTGTAAATATATATATTAAATAAAATTGTAATGATATGTGTTTGTGAGTATATATATGTGTATCTATATCTGTAGCTATATCTATAATCTAAGTCTATATCTATGCATCTATATCTAGAAAATGATTCAAAATAAAACAAACTCCTTTATACTATCACACCTGTTCAGAAATAGAACATTGCCAGTACCTTTCAAGTGACTTGAAAGGCTTTTACCTGAAGTATCAATTCCCTCTCACTCAGTAACTAATTCCTGAATTATATGTTAATGCTTTCTTATTTATTTTTACATCAATAGCATTAATACATATATCTATATCCCAAAACAATATATTGTCTAATTTACCTGTTTTTGACCTTGAATCTTCTATGAATGACTTCTTTCTTTTAAATTATAATTTTGAGTCTTATGCATCATATGAACATGTTTACATCACTCATTTTTTGTGTTTTTTCTATGAAAATACATACAATTTTTATGCATTCTTCTATTATTGAGCAAGTGAATTAACTGCCATTTATTTGCCTCTCTTCCTTTATTTTTATTATTGTTACTGTTTTGTGAATGCAAACAAGGCTGCCCTGAACATTCTTAAAATTATCACTTGGTGGAAATCTACAAAAGTATCTCATATATAAATAATACTTGAATTACTGAGTTGTAAGAAATGCATATGGGGGCTGGCTGTAGCTCAATTGGTAAAGTGCCGGTTTACCACATTGGAAGCCCTGGGTACGGTTCCCGGGGTCTCTTTGATTGGGCAGACTGCCTTGAGAAGGCAAGTTGCCATGGGCAGGGCAAAGCTGCAACAGGCAGGGCAAAGCCACCACAGGCAGGGCAAGCCACCCACAAGCAGGCAAGGCTGCTGTGCAGTGAGCTGACTCGGCGGGTCGCTGCAATGGGGGGGAGATGAGCAGACACAGAAGAGTGCAAAAGATGAACACAGCAAGAACAAGCAGAAAGGGGGTATATATAATAAATTAAAACAATAAATGCATATGTTCAATTTAATATCCACTGAAGAGATTTTTTCCACTTCTCTGTATAAAGGATTTTTAATAAACAAACCTTACAACTTGAAAGAGTAAAATCTCCACTTTTCCTTAAAATTGCCTTTTGTTGTTGTTAGATTGGTAAAAGGGTAAAAAGTATTTATTGATAAATGGGGGAAAAGAATAGAGCTTGCTGAGAGTTGGAGGGAAGGACAGAAATAGACCATTAGCAGCAACACAGAAGGTTCCATCCTCCAGTCACCAGAAGTAACTGCTATCCTGTTACTAATAGATTAATAATAGATTAATAATAGATTAGATTTAACTATTTTCAAATTTGTATACATACAATAGAATATTTACTCTTTCTGTCTTCTTTTGTTCAGCATTATGATTGTGAGATTGTGACATTTTTCCCTATCATGGGGAACAATGGTTTCTTTATTGCATTGTTGTATTTTATGTATAAATATACCACAATCTATTTATCTCTTCTACATTTGGGTTATTACAAGTTTGGGGCTCTTCAAACAATGTTCTTAGAAGTTTTCCTCTTTTGGTGAATCTACATAAACATTTCTGTTGAGTGTAAACCTATGATTGGATTTCTAGGACATAGGAGTAGAGTATGCTCAATTTTAATCAATTATTTTCATATTTGATAAATTGGTTGTATCATTTTTCACTTCATCAGTAATTCATATGATTTCTTTTTTTGGTGTTACATATCCTTCCCCTTTCTGCTTGCTCTTGCTGTGTGTTCATTTTTTGTGTTCTTCTATGTCTCCTTTGTCTCCCCCTGCTGCGGTGACGTCCCAAGTCAGCTCACTGTGCAAGCAGCTTGCCCTGCTTGTGGGCAGCTCTGCTTCCATTCCCGGGTGGCTTTGCTCCATTTGCAGGCAGCTTTGCTCCATTTGCAGGCTGCTCACCCTGCCTGTGGCAGCTTTGCCCTACCTATCCACTGAGCTACAGCCAGCCCCCAATTCATATGATTTCTAATTCCTTAAATTCTTGCAAGCATTTGTTACATTTAGTCTATCCATATGATGGCTGATGCTTGAAAATAATCCAATGACTCAAGTACAAGGCAACACTGAATATCAGCCTCATGTATTCATACATTTCTCTTCTCTGGTATCTTGGCTACTCCAGCCTTGGCTACTTTGTTGGCACAGTGATGCTTCAAAACTAATTCTACGTCCACTGCTTACTTCAGTTTTTCTGGATATCCTTGTTAAAGAGTCTGATCATATGCAAGTTATAACAGCAAAATCCATGAATTTGTGGAATGCCTTATTCTTCATCTTGTTATTAACACAGTACTGAGTCTGATTGAGTATCTTATTTCATAATCAAAGAAATATGGCAGTGTACATAATATCAAGGAATACACTTTCCTTGCCATGTACCCATTGTTCTGTATTATCTTATGTAACAGAATGGTAGGATACTTTACTGAACATTAAAGATAACAGCTTGAAAATCTGGAGCTTAATTTTTAAGGAAAATTGACCAGTATATAATGCTGTTTCTTCCACAGCCAGAATAAACTGTTATAGTATCAAGGGATGTAAGTGCAAGTAGCTCCTTATAATACCAAACTGAAAACCAACTTAGAAAATTTTTGCTTCCTGTCCCACTATTTCTAGCTCAGCAGATCTGTAGGCCTTAGATATAAAGAGGTTATGCTTTCATTAGAGAACACAGCAGTGATTTTATTGAATTGGTAATTGGAAAAAACACCTGGACATGTTGGACTTCTCAAATCTCTATTAAAACAACAGAAATGAAGGGGCTGTGTTCATTGGTACTAATGGCAAGGGGAAATTTGTTAGTTGCATCACAGTGAGGGCACAGAGGGACAATATGTTCAATCTGTAGAAATCTCTTAAAATGTCTCTTAAAGATTTCAAGACAAATGGTAAATGAAAATGGAAAAATAAAGCTACAATTAATGTAAGTTATAAAGATTAACTAAAGTCACATGACCAATTACAGCAACAAGGGTAGCTGTGGCAATTCATTTTTGTTGTTTCTTAGATTTATATGTGCATATATGTGTGTATGTGTATCTTGTTCAATAGAAACATAAAAATATTATTGTTTTATTAATGAATTCTAAAATTTATAGAAGACCGTTCATAAATGCTTAGTAGCCAAAGGGGATAAATGTTCAACTCATTTATCTATCTACTGGTCTCAGCTCAAAATGTTCACTTTTTAAATCTTTTTATTGTGTACTGGGACACAGATTCAAAAAACCATATTGCTGCTCTATCAGATGGCGTAAGGTTAGTTTTTGCCAAAATAGATGCAAGAGGAAGGAAAAAGATTTCCTTACACTGCCACAATAAAATGTTAGGGTAAGGATAAGGAGGACTTGGTAAAGGAATAAGAGGAGAATGGAGGAACAATGAACATGGGGAAATAAATCAAAATTGACCAATCATGAAGCAGTCTGGACAAATGCTAAAGAGTGCACATTGCATATCACACCAGAAAAATTTTTAGGCTTAGAGTTGAATAGATGCCTATTTCACAAGGCCTAGGGAGAAAATCCAAAATGCCCTTTATACTAACTACTGCCCTTTCTGAAAACATTGCACCACACTTTCCTCAAGGCATTCTTCATCTCCAAGTTACTAAGAGTGTAAATCAGAGGACTGAACATGGAAAAAATGTTGATGTAGAAAATAGCAAATACTTTATCTTCTGAGAAAGTTATGGGTGGCCTAATATAAACAAAGAAAACAGGCACAAAGAACAGAATCACAATTGTTATGTTAGAAATGCAAGTGGAAAGAGCTTTGCTACAGCTTTGTGCAGGGTAAGCCCTGATGATGTACAATATCAGAAAATAAGATAACATCAAAATCACAAAAGTTACCAAAGCAACAATAACTGGATTGATTATTACCAAGAGATCAATTCTGTATGTATCAGTGCAGACCAGTTTCAGCAAAGGATACACATCACAGAAGTAGTGATCAATCTCATTGGGACCACAGAAGGGTAAGAAGATGGTGAAAAGACACTGATTGGCTGAGTGTATAAATGCCCCAGCATAACAAGCTATAATGACCATGTTACACCTCTACATTCTCATGATGATGGTGTGGTGCAGGGGCTTGCAGATGGCCATGTAGCAGTCATACTCCATCCCTGTAAGGATAAGTATTGGGGAAGAGCTATGTACAAGAGTGGACTTACTGGTATTCTACTATTCTATTATAGTCATATTGTAATTCTAGCAATGGAAGAAACTACAACATTGATGTAGAGCCAGTGGCCACTGGAGGCTCTGGACACAGGGAGAAGGAAAAACAGTTATAATACAGGGGCCTTTTGGGGACTTTGGAATCATCCTGAGTGACATTACAATGACAGATATAGGCCATTTTATATCATCACATGACATGCAGAACTGTGTGGGAGAGAGTGTGGTCTATAATGTGAACTATGGTTCATGCATAATGGCAAAGCCCTGGGATACATATATCAATTGCAATGAATGTACCACATTAATGAAGAATGTTTTTTTGGGGAGAGTATGGTGTGTGGAGTGGGGCATATGGGAATCCCTATATTTTTTGTGTAACTTTTATGTTCTCACAGTACTTTTAAAAAATTAAAAAAATTAAAAATAACATAATCTAAAATAAATTTTAAAAAAAGAAAGGAGATTACATTGGGCACACCAATATAATCCAGGATAATCTCTTCAGATCATGGTTAGGTGGGTTGCTGGTATAGACAAATAATTCATTCACAGTATTTACCTTTCATGTAGGAAACAAATATAAAGCTCTCTACACTGAGTTTTATCATGGATTTAAGATGATAAAAAAGTTCACTTTCTCTTTTTTAATCTAATATTCCCTAGTGTCATAAGTGAATATGTATCCAAGATAGACATATAAATAGAAGATATAACAAATCTATAGTGTAGCATAATAAAATGGACCACACTAATCTTACTGAATAAGGATCAACAGATTTTTGACATCCAAGCCATACTAACACATACACAACTTCTTTTTACTAACCAAAAGACCAATCCAAAGTGAACAGGAAAATTGCCTCAAGTGGACTAATCTTTCACTGATTGTGATGTGGGTCTTGTAGCTAAATAAAAATTCACTGTAATGTCAATAAGCACTGCATTATATATAATTACTTGTATTTTCCATATTATGCTATATATTATATAATATATAATATACTTGCTATATAATGTATAATATATAAGGTACATTTTTATAGCACTGTATTTTATAACACACATATATACTGTACCTTATAAAAATGAGAATTTTGGCAATTGTCATCAGAAAAAAACCTCTTTAATGTAACACATTAGTTGGTATCATTTGAGATTTGAAAATAGCATGCTCAATGTGTTTGAAAAATTTTACAAAATGTACTTTTAATCAGAAAGACATCATGCTGATATTAGTAAGAAGTCTTTCATCTCTGGGGAAAAATGTCTATAAGTCATGAATTGTACTACATAATGTGTACATCTATCTGTGAATTTAAAAGATTCTGACCCCCCTTTTTAACACTGCCAATATTTCAGAAACTTGATAGTTTATATACATACCTCAAAAAATCTTATATATACATTCACACATGGAAAAGAAATATTCTCTTTGAGAAGAACAAAATACCAAAATACACACATACATTGAATCAACAGCTTTATACCTATTACTACTGCAAATAAGTTTGTCCCTTTTTTATACAATGGCCAGAAACTATGACAAATATGCCCTTCCAGTACAAAAGTGCTGTTTGTGCACTTCTCAAAATATAATTAAAAGTACATAAGAATAAATAAGTTTGCAAAAAGTAGTTGTATATATACAAAAAACAGACTATGGATATGGCCAAGTAGAATATTCAAATATGTTTTCTTTAGAGAGTCCTTATGAGAAAGATACTATTACTAAATAGGCAATATTTAAATGACTCTTTAGAAGGAAGTGAAGAGGCAAGCTTTTATACACAGCAGTGTTCATCCAAAATAGATTGAGGATATATATATATATATATTTGGAGTTGTCATGAAAGTGATAAAATATCCAATGCAAATTACTTCATGATTATAAATCCTAAGAATAACATGGAATAAGTAGCACATAAACTGGTTGAGACAGTGGGAATTTTCTGCCATATCATGTGTGCAGGCAGGAATTTACAAATAAGAGAACTAAATCCATGTAAGCGTTCATTTTAGGAATATGATTTGAGTAATTCTACATGTGGGCATAGTAGGTTAAACAAATATGTTTACTAATACTTCAATATCTATAGGTTTTGGCAAGAGTTTGAAGTAGGGCATAGTCATATTCATCTAAATATTCAGTCATTTAAACATTTGCTCAACAAATATTCAACTACTGACCAGTCTCTGTGTTGTAGAAACAAATAAGAATGCTAGCAAATACATGTGTAAATATTTAAGCAATTTTTTGACAACTAATCTTGTATAATTTGTAGTCTATTTAAAACAAATTTCTTAAAAGCTTGACTCATGTTCACAGCTTTTAATGGGTAAAGGTAATGCACATTATTATTTTGTTCCTGAGACAAAATTATTCTTTACACATGGCATTTTGAAGGTAGATTAATGTGCCTAGTATATAATCATAGTACATTTCAGGCTCACTTTAAAAGTACATCATCAGGCAGAAGTGATTATCTGGTTAAAGGAGTAATATAGGAATTTGAAATGTTTCTTTGATAACTGTGTGGCCAAACAATGTTAAAGTAATAAAATTAATCTAATCTTGCTAGTTTTTATGTAATACTTTTCTGAGTGCTGTTATAACACCCTTGTTCCTAAGACTGTATATCATGGGATTAAACATTGGAGTCACAATGGTGTAGAAAAGAGAAAGCAGTTTGTCAGGTCCTGCAGAATGATTGGATTTGGGTCTTAAATAGGTAATGATAGCAGATCCAAAGAATAAAACAACAACTAGCAGGTGGGAAGAACATGTGGAGAAGGATTTGGCCCGTCCTTGTGCTGTTGGCACTTCAGAATGGTGGAAATGATTTTGCTGTAGGAGGAAAGTATCAACATGAAAGGGACTGCAACAAACAGCATAGCTACTAAATAGACAGATAAGTCATGCACTGATGTGTCCCCACAGGCCAGTTTGAGAAAGGGAGGGATGTCACAGAAGAACTGGTTAGTTTGGTTATAATCACAGAAATGCAGAGAGAAAATCTGACATGTTTGCCCTATCTGGACTGGGATTGCACTGATCCAGGAACCAATTTCAAGCTGAATACATGTCATTTGGTTCATGACTAGAAGATAGTGTAGTGGATTACAGATGGCCACATAGTGGTCATAGGCCATCAGCCAGGAGGAAACATTCAGTGGTTCCCAGAATAAGGAAGAAGCACATTTGTGTGGTGCATTTCACCTAAGAAATGCTTCCCTCCAGAGTCCAAAGTTCCACCAGAGTTCTAGGGACAGTGACAGACAACAGATTTCCAAGGAGGAAAAATTTGCTAGGAAAAAATACATGGATTTCTGGAGTATAGAGTCAAGCCTGGTTATTATGATTATGAGGATATTTCCAATTAAAATAATCATGTAAATGATAGATGACACTCCAAAAAGAAACCTTTGGAGATTTGGAAGGTCAGAAAATCCCAGGAGCACAAACCACATCACTGTGGAAACACTGCCTTCTGCTTTTTCTCTTCATGTTTCATCTGTAGGAATGATTAAATCAGAAGTACAAGTTACTGCACTTTTCAAGAAGGCTTTGGTTTTCTTATATGTAAACTTAGCATCAGTGTCCTCCTATTTTTCCAGTTCTGTACAAGAACAGATACTATAACTCTCAGTGGTTCTACATGTCAGGAAAAAAACATGAACCATATTTTCTTTTTTTATTTCTTAACGTTTATTTTATTTTATTTCCTTATTTCTGGTTGTATTTGTCAGCCAAAAGGGCTGATGCAGAGTTAACAGAAATTTGTTGGATTATATAAAGGGTATTAATTCAAGGTAAAAACTTACAGTTATAAGGCCCTGAAGAATCCAACTCATGGTTACTTCCTTACCAAACTCTGTTGCCATGTGTTGAAGCAAGATTGTGGGTGACTTCAGCGAGGGTTCAGTCACACTTTTTTCTCTTTAGTCTCCGCGGGTCAAACTTCTACCAATCTCAGCTATAGGCTTGCAAAGGGCTCATCTCTCTTCCCAGGGCTTGTTTCTTTCTGGACTCTGCTGCTCTGGTCTCTTCACAAGGTCAGCTGTAAACTATCAGGTGAATAGCTCCTCTCTCTTCTGGGGGCCTCTGCTGTGTCTATGGAGCTGTCTCTCTTCCTTTGTTTATTTTCTCTCTATATCTGCTTTTGTGCCTGTGGGGCTCTCTTCTAGAATGAGTATCCATTTATATGGCCCACCAAGAGTGTGAGGACTCAACCCTGCATGCCATAATGATGTGGTCAAATCAAAGCCTCAGTCTTGATTTAAAGAAGTAAAAAGTGAAACCTCTGAATTTAATGCAATCAAAGGGTATCATGCCCAGAGGGACAGAACAGTTTACAAACATATCACCGATATTTTTTGGAATTCATAAATAGTATTGAACTGCTATACTGGTGATGACATGTAATTTTAGATTTTGCTATCCAAACACTTGAAATATCATGTGATGGTTAGGCTAATGTGTCAACTCAGCCAGGTAATTGTGCCCAGGTATTAGGTCCAACAAGCACTGTGCTAATTGTAATACAAGAGCACTTATGGACTTTGATCACCAGTGAGTTTACTGCATGAATGGCTGATTACATCTGCATTAATCAGGGAAACTGGATCAAGAATGGATGACGCTTTTATCTAATCAGTTGACTGCCTTAAAAGGGGAAGTGATTTCAACATTCAGAGAGAATTTCCCAGCTTGTCTTTGGACAGTCAACTTCTCCCAGAAACTCAT
>PVKH010016257.1:0-15802 GCA_004027955.1 Chaetophractus vellerosus
CTGACCTTTGCACTTTTGTTTATTCCCGCCTACAGAGGCGACAGGAAGAAGGGTATTACAACCGTTTGGAAGCAGAAAGGCGCAGACAACATGACGAGGCAGAACGGAGGTTGCTGGAGCCTGATGAGCCTGGTCTGTACAGACCTCCGCTTCCACGGGATTATGAACTCCCATCCCCATCCCCTTCATCTAATGCTCCTCCTCCCCCACCTCAACGAAACACCTCTTACCTCAAAACACAGGTCCTCTCCCCTGACTCGCTATATACTGCCAAGTTTGTTGCATACAATGATGATGAGGAGGAGGAGGAGAATTCCAGTCTAGCAGGTCAGGATAAGTACTCCGGCACAAGAAAATCTTATGGTGACTTTCCTCCTGCCGCCCTTAAGCCACAGCAGCCCTCCTGCCAGCCGCGCCCGGTCTCCGATGGCATCTTTCTTTCCAACTCATTCCGGCCACCCTCTGTCAATGCCAACAGTACTGCTAACAAAACAGGCCAGCCCCCTCCCCCTCCAAAAAAGCCGAGTTTCTACCATCTCAGCAACTCAAAAGGTAGAGATAAAAGATAAAATCACAAATCAAAGCTTCTTTTTATCTTCATAATTGGAATCTTGGAATCTATCTGTATACTTCCCACTATAGTAGTTTAGATCTAGAGTGTCATTCACTTTGGAAATTTGATTTCACTTGATCATTGTTCTTGGCATGGTGATCTCTCTCTACCTCCAATTATAATTAATGTCTGTGTTAATACTCTTTTTTAGTAAATGTTTTAGTACTCTCCAATATCTTTTATACTTCAAGAAGTTGCATTTCTTTGATCACCTGACAACAATCAATGCTTCTCAATTGACTATTCCCTAAATCATTTGAAGTACTGTTGGTCTTGGCTTTCATTCTCTTCCTCTTCAAATAATTCTTATATTTGGTTGAAGTGCCTTTTTCATGCATTTTGGTGTTTCTACAGATAAATTTCTGCTTATTAATAGTGTTATGAATATATTTTAAGTTTCCATTATTGAACATAAGTAGGACTTTCTGTTCTGGATTAACTGCCACATGGTAATGGCTTATTGAAGGACTCACATCTTTCATCATGGATTGGGTTGGTGTCGTTGGGGTACTCTGCTGAGCCGGGTTCATGGGACCATCTTACCACATAAATGCAGGCGGCTTCCTGCCAGGGCCAAGAACCTAGTTTATTTTGAAGTTACTTTATCCCATTCCCTTTTCCCCTCTAACCTATTTCATTCCTTTCTGTTACCTTCCATTCTCAGAACATTGCAGCACTAATAACAGGACACTAGTACAGGCAGTTGCCTTTAAAAATAACTCTCTAAATTGACTGCAAAGCACTACGGTAACTTCTGGCTGTATCAGGACCTATAAGCTGTCACAAACTTATATTGAATAAAAAGGTTTTTGAGACAGCACTGAATGTTATATTTAAAATATAATTGTAAATTATATGGATTCAAACTTAAGACTAACCTTACTACTTTAAAGGAAATTGGAATTTTGGCAATAAACATTCTTGGTTATAGGAACCGGTATGGGAGTCCTCTAAATTCTGAGTAGCACAATGCACAGGACTTCCTCACAATTCTGAAAGAAGCTGAAAGTTTCTTTCTGAAATAAGCAATTTGGTTTTCTCTGTTATAGTCCCAGTCGCTGATAATCTAAAAATTAGTGTAACCATGATTCTTAACTTACATAGCAAAGGAGTTTTGCCAGAATTCTGCTTTTATACCTACCTGGATCAAAGCATTAAACATTGAAGCATTGAGGGCTCAGTATGTAATAATGTTTAGGTTGACTTACTCTGGAAGCCCAAATTAACGCTTTTGTAAAATTTCTTTTGTAAATATCTAGAATTTAGTACCTTTTAAAGACATTTATGGTATAGTAGTAATTTTTGAAGCAAGATGCCATCAGTCTCCTTGCATCAAATTATAAGCTCAAGTATAGATATTTTCTAAGTGTCATATCACAAATAAAAATGAGGTTTTGGTAACAGTTGCAGAATATTGTAGCTCAACATCACTTCTAACCATCTTGGCTTTCAGTCATACTGCTAACCCTTATTTTATTTCACACCTAAAATACCACAAAGGAGCAGGTTATAACCTGCATCTGATTGTTCGAGCTTCTTTGAAGACTTCCTTCGTAAAGTACAAAGCTGTTTGCACCAAATGCAGAATGCATCCTTATCTTATCATTTCTTCATCTCACTAACATTGTTGCATTACTGTTTATAACTCTTTTTTTCTGTTGTAAGCATCCGGTAAAGCATGCTTTTGCACACTGCACTTAGTTTCTTTCACTGGATGGTGAGAGGAATAGAAGTGGGATGCAAATTGGAATGAATAATACGGGACTTCAGCATTGCAACTTTAAAAAAAAAACATTATTTACTAAAGTTCTTTGAAATTATTTCACATAATTGTATTAATTCAGATATAGTTGGCTGAAGATTTTAAAGTTTTTGAAGAATTGAGTTTTTCCAGTGGAAGAAGCTAGTATCGTTCCTGAAACAAAGCTCAAAAGATACAACACAAGGTTTTTAAAAACAAAATTAAGAAAAAACTTAGAATTGAAATAGAAAAAAATTCCACCATGCAAATAATTTCTCTTAAGTGCCCACTGTGGATTACCTTAAACTTAAAGATAAATTTTTATTTAATCTTTTGAGTCTTTGCTGAGGATGATATTCTATACCAATAATTGTAGGTAACCTAAGCTAAATAAGTAAAGATGCAGTGCAAAGAGGTATCATTTAAAAAGTAATTCAACTTTGTCTAAAATGTACCAGATAAGTTTTGCACAGTAGGTCCTTTCATATAGAAAAGAAAAACAAAAGTGTATTTTTGTGCAACTTGTCTATAAAGGATAATTTTAATGTAGAAATATTGTAGCAGTTTTGTGGCCTTTTTAATCCAATACTCAGTACCGTCAATGTTTGCTGAATATTTTGAGCTTTTATTTCTTCATTATTGGGCATTCACTCTATTATTGTAAGAAAAGTTGGTTCAGATGTAAAATTATTAAAATTATTTTCTTTTTCTTGCTGAGTTGCAATTAATAGAAATACATTAGACTGATTTAATGCATTATTATTTTAATAATGTGTTATTGATAATATTATCTTATACTTGGATACTTTTTAAAGAGATTATAAACCTTTCATCTGCATCACCTCTTTTGCTATTTATTAACCCTATGAAATAGTTAGAGCAGATGTTGTTATAAGAGAGGAAGCCTAAACTGGGAAATTTCATAACTTACCCAAAGTTGCCCAACTAGTTAGAGGCAGAAATGGGACTAAGATCCAGGTGTTCTGACTTGTAGACCAGTATTCTTTCCATCACATCTTGATGCTTTGTATCTTTACCGTTATTGTCGCTGTTTTTTGTATCTGCAGCACTGGTATCTAGTGGGGTTTTGGGTGGATTTTTTGTTTTGTTGTTTTTTATTTGGTAGCTCATTTGTTTAATAAATTTTATTTAAGTAATTTTAGCCATTTTATTTTGGGGAAAAAAATTTACTGGGTGACCTGAAAAGGGAAACTTTACTTATATAATTACTTCTTAATATTTGTGTTATAATTGCTACCAGTGAATTTTAGTAAAAAATTCTTGAGGTCAGGAATGTGTCTAAAAGGTTTTACTCTTCTCCCCATCAAGTAATCTTCTGTGAATTTTTCTTCTGGTGTCGTAATAATTATGCATTTTATCTGATAAACATATTTTTTATCTATACCCATTATTACCCAAGACCTATACAGTTTTCTTTCTAATAGAGCATGAGAGATCAATTATTTACCACCTTCTGAGGGTAGTGTGATTGGATTACTCAGGCCACTAAGAGATGTGATTTTCAAATTGATGGATCGATTTGAAAATCAAATATGAAGAGCCTTTTGCTTTCTTATTCAGTAAAGATGTCTCATTTTTCTTTGGGCACTGCATCTTTATCATGAGTAAAGTTTTGGAAATAATGCAAGTATATTAACTTTTACTTTTTCTTTTATGGAAAAGGACCAAACTCTTATATGGGATCTACTGGAACAATTATTGGAGCCCATGATGTTTATCGGGATCCAAAAGAGAAACGATCTAAAAGGTACAGTTGTGCTTCACTAGTATCTCTGTATTGTAATTGATCGCTTTTCCGTTCCTCATGTCATTTGGTATGAGACTGAAGATGGCTGATTGAAATTTCAGAGACTTCATTATACTCAGATGTTTCCCAGTGTACAATAATTGTCAAGCATACAGGCTTTTTTTCATTTCGTGTTGTTAATAAAGTTCTATTTCAGACAGGGATATAGGTTTTTAGGCATCCTGGTCAGAACTTTAGAAGCAGTAGGCCATGCTGCCATTTCCTTCCACCAGAGAAGGTTAAACATTTTAGGGTAATATTCATATGTCTTCCTAGACTACATAAGGCTAACCAAGATGGTCCACAAAGTATAAATAGAGTACTTGTCTTCACTGAATGTCACCTAGGTTTTAGTTAGAAATGTTCTTGCCAAACAATTCTTAACATTGAAGTTGAACAAACCAGGAAAATCTTCAGTATCGCTCTTATAAAGTATTAAATTATGTATATTTATAGATATCTCGTAGATACATATAGATTTCATTAAAATGCTGTTTTTTTTTAAAACCACACCCCTTTCGTTAAAGTTGTTTAAGTGGAAGGAGTTATTTTCTTGCTAAAAATTGTTATTAGCTTTTCAAGAATTGGATATGATTGAAGGAAGGTAACATTTTAGTAGGGAGATCATTCCTGTTCTTTTTTTCCTACAAAGATTTAAATAAAGCCCTGATCATTTTAATTATAGAAAAGGTTATGGCAAAATTTAACAGATCTCTCTCTTACTGAAATTTTTACTTAATTGCTGCCCATTATGCAAATTTACCTAATTGACAAGTTATTTCCATTTTGATTCATAGTATTTTATATTTCCCTCTTATGCAGCCAAGATGCAGATTTACCTGGAATGTCTGGAGCCCCTGAAAATTTGACATTCAAAGAGCGCCAGCGTCTTTTTTCACAAGGTCAAGATGTGTCCAATAAAGTAAAAGCTTCTCGTAAATTAACAGAACTGGAAAATGAACTGAACACAAAATGAATAAAAAAGGAAAAAGCACCTTTTATTTTCCCAAAAGTCCTCTTAGTTGTGAATTGGTAGGAATCAGCTTGAAAGAGGAAAGGGGAAGGTTATATTTTTAAATGATTTATAATTTCTCTTTTTTAAAATGGTTGAGATTTAGAGATGTTACAATTCTAAGAAATTTTATTTTACTTTACCAAGAGATTGTCATTTATACAATTTAAACACTGTCTAATTTTTTAATTATCTGACTCCTATGAAGATAACTTTTTTTGTTTGTTTCTTTTTTGGAATCTGAGTTCAAAGGGGACAGAATAAAGGGCAGTAGAAGATAATGAGATGTTTCTTCTCCCCTGCCTCCCCTCCATAATTGACCGAGGAGCACAAAGAGGTTCTATTTCTGTTCTTTTTCAAAAACTTTATTTTCACTATGAGAGAATAGCTTGAACTACCCAGACTATTGTATGCACTACGTAGTGGCAACCATAAACTACTTTATAGGAGAGCCAGGTTTTATCTCCCAGGAGAGAGAACATAAGAAAACATGCTGCTAGTATGTTACCTAATAGTGTCTATTTATGTGTTTAGGATATAGTTAACATTGGATATTCTTTCTAATCTTATTCCTCTCTGCAGTAATGAAGCAGTTTAGACTTAAGCTTCCTTTAAGAATAATGGATACACATCTGAGACTTTGTCCCATCTCATTCCTTACAAGTACATACCTTCCTGATCAATTATAAATATTTGATTTTTTAAAAAATAAATTTTCGAAGAAGAAAATTTTGAGGATGTAAACTTGGGGGATTTTATGTTTATAAATACCAAATTATCATTAGACCAATAAATGACTGATGATTTTGAAGATGCAGTCATGTTATAAAGTTAACTATTTCAGATATTCCAGAGGATCTATTAAAAAGGATATTGTTAACTGAATAGTGCTGTCCATCTGGATAGGAATGAAAATATCTGAGAAGAATGGAGAATTAATAGTTGACTCAAGCTAAACTGTTTTTCAGAATTTTTAAATTTGAAAAAGAAATAGATTTACATCAATATACTTTTCAGGGAGGAGAAAAGTGTTCAATTACATATGGCATCAGTAATTTTAAGTATTTTAGGAATGACTCATATGGCAGTTCAAGCTATTTTTCACACCATAATAGACTTATTTAATTTTGATTTGTTAGTTACCACTGTCATTTCTTCAGCTATAGATATATGGCTGATGTTGGGGAGAAGGACCTCAGTTTGTTTTACAGTATGTGTGATGTTAAAATGGTAAATTGCGTTGTGATTCCTAGTAAATTTTCTATTTGACAAAGCCCTGATGTAGGGTTCAGATGATTTTTCCTGTACCATATTGTTCTCTTACAAATATATATGTTAGGAAAACCTGCACACTTTCAAATAGAAGAGATAGAGGCTTTCACTGCCTTAGAAACCACTTTTAATAAGGATTGTATAATAAATAATTAAAATGCAAGTATAAATATTTTTTTATGTATATCAGGGTTCTTATTTGACAGTGTGCATTTAGTATTTCCCTTGTTTAAGTAAGAGAATAAAATGGTTCTAAGTGTTTATGAAGGATGTGCATACTTGCTCTGGAAGCGCTAGGAAAAGCAAGCTTCTCCCAAATATCTTGAGAACACTGGCAGCCTTATGGTGACTAAATCCACACTTTCTTGAAAAAGAAAAAGTGCATATGAATTACTCTTCTGTTAATATATAAGAAAAACAAATACACATAAGTACATGCAAATACATGTAAATATCTACATACAAGGATATTTGTATGTGTGGCTATAAAACCTGTAAACAAGTGGATTTGGCCATCCTTGGATGATTCGATCAAATGTGAATATGTGTAAAAGTGCTTTTCATAACTGTGCATTATTATGGAAAAAACATCAAAACTGCTGTAGTTTTCCATTTCTACTGTATTTCGGTTGCAACCTATTTTTAATAAACTTTGTATGTATTTAAGTGTATTTGCTATTATTTTAATAATGCTTGCAAAGTTTGAATTTGTACTATCATCCTTCCCCTCCCTGTGTTCTTCCATCTGTCCATTCATTCATTAGACATAAAATTTATTGAGTATCATTTATGTATCAGGCAATATTCTCAAATTGTGAGATGTTCTTTGTCCCAATCCAATAGCAAACTGAAATTTGCGGATAACTTTTTCACCTTTGTCTTACACTGTCATTCCCCATAGGCCTTCGTGTTTCTCGCTTTGCACATCAGCAATACCAAATGGTCATTTAGACTCTTCATTTACACTGTCCCTATCATTGCCTCTTTGAAATTCTTAAACACACACAGTAGATTTGTTTGATTGCAAAAACCCATTCAAAGTAGCTAATTAAAGAGGGTTGTTTGATTATAAAATGATATAAGTAAACTGATAAGGAAAATGGTAGTTCATGGTCATCTAAGGCTTGGACCTACAATAGGCCCAGACTTCGTGCAGATTGGAACTGAAGGGGAGTCCTGAATTTTAAACCCTAGGGACATGAGCAGTGAAGGTGACACTCCAGTGTTTCAACAAGAACATGATTCAGCTCAGCTTCTCAGATTTGCTTCTTCTTGACCTTGCATATTTATAAATGTATAAAAGGCATATTTAAATATGCCATTGTATATTTATTGTTTTCCCATACCTTTCTATTCATAGCCTACCTGTCCTCTCACCTTTAGCTTCAGTCCCATCCCATTTTCTATTTCAAATTCCTGAGAGAGAATATTATAGGCCAATCTTAGCTTTTTGAGTCAAACCATTTTGACCATGGCGCACATGGCCTGTACCCTGGTCTGGCAGCTAGCCAGTAAATAGTTTGAGTTTGTTTTTTTTTTTTTAATTTATTTCAACTTCAAAAAGTAAAGTAATAGAAAAAAATGCATCTTGACAAATTATAGAAGCAATACTTTAAAATCCCTGTCTAGGCCACGTTTATTTAATCATAAAAACAAACTCAGTTGTTTATCTAGTGTTCTGAAAGATGAATAATAAAGGAGGACAAACTGGCTAAGTGACATGACCAGGTTTGAGGTTTTGGTGTATTTTGGTGTGTTTTGTGATTGCAAGGAAAGATATGAAGGAGTCCCATACCATTATAAGACAGAATTTAAGGAAGGCATTTTCATGAAGGAAGTGGGGTATTTTAAGATTGTGTATATTTTTGGAGATACAATGCAAAATGTACACATTTTACAATGTGTAAAACACGAACATGATTCAGCTCAACTGCTCAGATTTGTTGCTTCTTGTCCTTACAAGGGCCTTTGCATATTTATAGTTCGTTTTCCCGTACCTTTCTCTTCATGGCCTACCTGTCCCTTACACATTGGAACTATAGTACTCACTCCTAGGGTACTCTAATGCCCAAGAAGGTACTTTAAAGTTTGGGAAAACAAAACTTAAGAACTGACCATATTAATTTTGCTTTGATTTCACCTCAAGAACCTTGCTGCTGTTCCTATTAGTGGAAATAATGATTCTAACCTACAGTTGTCTTCTGGACCACATAAAATAAGCAGCAAAGCCCTTAGCAGTTTTATGATGTATACCTTTGGACAATGGTTTCCTCTCTCCTTTATTGCATAGAAACTGATTTCAAAGAGTTAGTTTAAATAAATTTAAAGTGTAATAAGCCTCAGCAAAACCTAAGTGGCATGACTTGCAAAAGGGAAAGTATGTGTAAAAAGTGACAGGGTTTTCATTCAAGTATTCATTCAGTTTATTTTAAAAGCCCCATAATCTTAAAAGATAAGTATTAGACCTCAGTTTGGGATGTAAAAGCTCACTTCTTGTATAACTTATTCAACAGTACTGTAAAGCATCTACTATGTGTCAAGTACTAAGGATAAAGTGCTTACGAAGTCTACCCAGAGCAGCCACAATCCCTGCCCACATGGAGCACAATTCTAGTGGGGGAGCTTTATTCTTTTATAGGCTTAAATGTCCTGATTCTTGCTGAATTGGCGACAGTGGTTCCAACTTCAAAGAGTTTTTTAAAAATAATATAAAACACTAGGTAATCTAATAAAAAAACAGAGGCCAGGGAAACACTAAGTTAATTGTACAGCTTGAAAAATGTTTGGCTTCCATTTTTCTTTTCCATGGCAACAGGCTCCAAAATATAGAAACAGCTTTCTCTTAGTTGGCCAAAATTCTATAACATCACTTAAACAACATATTTAAGAAAAGGAAAGTGAAGCAATCCAAATTAAACTGGTGTCTCAGCACTCATAGCTAGGGAGTTTGGGGGCTTCTTGTTTGTTGTCTTCATTTCTAGATTTTAAGTGTATCATTAAATACTTGAAAATTACTAACATAGACATGGTAAACTGTCCAAAATCCATCATTGAAGATGAAGAGTTTGAATTATTTAAATGAACCTATCTCCTCTTTTGGTAACTTACAATGTTTCTTGTTCAGTCTTTCAAGTTGTTTGACATTTTTAAGGTAATTCAAAGAAGACTCGATGCTGCATTCAATTTGTTTGCCTCTTTATAAATATTTCATTTCTGATGTCTTCTCTCAAAAATAATTGATGTCCCCTCTTGGTGGGGGGGGGGGAGAAATTGGAATATAAACAAACAAAGAAAAAGTAAAGAAAATCACGATCTAGGAAAGAGGAGAATGCAAATGTGAGAACCATATAAGGTAATTTTATTGTGATTAAACTTTGTGGCTCTCAGCATCCTATCCTACCCCTCCCTCGTCAAATAATCAGTTATATTTATCAAAACAGGAGGAAATATACAAGTGCCTTAAGGGGAGAAAGTTTTTCCTAATGTTAAGTTCTGAGATTTTCTCACGTGGCACTTTACATAGGTAACACTGACAAAGTCCTTATTCAGTAAGGACAATATTTGTGGGGCTGAAGTAACAGTGCATATACAGAGCCTTCTTTTAAAAATAAATTTTTTAAATTATTAAACAGTTTTATTCACACACATGCAGTCCATCCAAAATGTATACAGAGCCTTCTGATTGTCTCATAGTAGATGTACATACATAATACCTCAGCTAGGCTCTGGATGGGAAACGGATAATGGATTATTTGAGTTTACCCCTTATGGCCAGTGCCTGGAAAAATGGCATTCTATATTGCTGACTAATGTGGATTTTTATCTTTTTATTCTCAATCATATTATCACATTATATTTTGCTTGTCATGGTCTTTAGTAAGTTGTAAGTTCAGTGGTAGCAGAGATCAAGTCTTTTTTCCCTCATCTTTGTAGCCTTAGCTCCTAGCACAGTACCTGGCATATAACACATAGTTGCTGCATAAATTTGGAACCTATATAAGAAAGCAATAAGAACATGGCTTATTAGGAAATACACCAGAATCTGTGGCCGAAAATCAGTGTCTGCCACTAATGAGCTGTCACTTAATCTCTGAACCTGTTTCCACACCCTTAAAATAAAGGAGATGATCTAGATTGGTGCTGGCCAATAAAAATAGAATTGTGTTTTACCCAGTATATGCAATATACTTTCATGTCAACATATAATCAATACAAATATATGTTTGTAAGATATTTTGCCTTTTTTTCCTTACAAAATCTTCAAAATCCAGCGTGTTTTTTACACTTAACGACATTTCATTTGTGCTAGCCACAAGGCAAGTGTTCAGCAGCCACCTGGGGTGTTTGACTCTTGTATTGACAAGCACAATTAAAATTCTTTTAATTCTCTACAGCAGTGAGTGGATGTAGTTGAACACGTAGAGACCAATATAAGTTGAATAAGCATTAAAATATGGATAATCATTCTAGTCACTGGTGTTAGTTACTATAATAAATTTCAAAGGGCCTTTTACATTTATTTTATCATCTTATCCTGAATCCAACTTTTGCCTTACATAATAGGGCAAGCAGTATTCCCTTTTGGACAAGGAGGGCAAGAGGTCAAATTAACTCAGCATTGTTGACCAATGGCTGGTTTGGGCCAAATATTTTGCCCACAATCCAAGTTATTAGGAAGGTGGAACCACAGTCTCGATTCCTGGTCTCCCAACCCTGTGCTTTTTTTATTCTTATTGCCTGACATCAGAGTATGAGTTGCAGGTGTGAACTCTAAATAAACATTAGCTAATGGGTATAGCATAATTAGTTTATATGGCAACTTCTGGCATATATATTGAAATTCTTAAACACAAAGAACAAATTATAATTTATTTGCCAGAAATTAATATAAATTTTATGGCCTAATTATTGTTACTTATCAAGGTGAATTCATTTAAAATTCGTACATATGTTTATATCATTTTCTCTAGGAAGAAATAAAATTACTCTTGGAATACTGCTGTGTCAAAATCTCACCCATCACTTGAGACTCAATTCAGATACTACTGCCAATGTGGAGATTTTCCAGAAACACCTCTCCACCCCTCACCTGCAAGTGATTCCTTATAATGCTTAAACCCATTAAAAGGGAGAGAAAGTTATTTACTGCTGGAACCAGGATTTGTTTTAAGAAGATAAATTCATGATAGATAGATAGATTTTTTTTTAAGGTACTGGGGCCAGGGATTGAACCCAGGACCTCATATGTGGGAAGGTGGCCCTCAACCATTGGGCCACATCAGCTTCCCTGAGTTGGTTTTCTCATTTTCTTGGTTTTTGTTTTTGTTTTTGCTTTTGGGAGGCACTGGGAACTGACCCCAGGACCTCCCATGTGGGTAGCAGGCACTCAACCACTTGAGCCACATCTGCTCCCAAATTCATTATTCTTTAGACAGGATGCAGTGGACGAAAGAGAGAAGGGATGAGTAAAGGTGGATATGTGAGACTGGGCACTGTGTGAAACAAAGTCCCAGAGAAGCAGAGCAGGTGAGGTGGCCAAAAATGATTTCGAATCATTTGCTGTGCTTTGGGTGATAAGACACTCTCTGCCCCGTGCATGACATCTAGCTTTTCAATAAAGCCTGTGAATATTTTGAGCAAGTGTTGCATGTGAATGTTACTAGGAGAAGATACCAAGTCTCTCACATGCCATAAAATCTGTGAAGTAAGAGAAATCCAGAGGCAGAGGTGACCATAACTATGGAAATCTTAGACTTTCTTAGTGCATGGAATGGGAATTCAGGCTACTCTTGCATCAAGATTTCAGCGGACTGAGGGATTGCAGCTGTCATGGGTTTTTTATATCTCTGCACTAATTGCATGCAGTCTTGATTAAAATTTGCATGCCATCTCTTCTTCACTGAATTATATATTCCCTGTGGATGAGGGCTATGTTTTACTACTCTCAATAGTCTCTAAAGCCTTTTACATAAATGGGTCAATATTTTGTTGCGTGAATGAATGGCTACCTTCTGCAAAAATCCCTGATTCATTCCCTATACCTTTTAGGATTTTAGTAAGTTGCAAAGGGCCCACAGGTATACTTGGACCCCAGTTTGAAAACACCCAATTATAGTCCATTGTAAACTTTCTAGAAATACACAAACACCCTCATAACAGGTCAAGTTCCATTTCTAACTTTCTTGGCCATCAAATTTTTGTTGAAAAAATGTTGACCATGTTCTAAATGGCAAATTTCTGCTTTTGTGTTTTATGTTGTTTAAGAAATGCATGCATGTAATTAAAGGAAGAAAGCAGTGGTACAGAAGGCTTTTAAACAAAGCAAGAGTCTCCTTTACCATTGTTCCCCATCCTCGGTCCTACCTAAAGGAAAAAAGAAATAAATATTTTCATTTTGGGATATAAAATGCACAAGATATTCCTCAATTCATGGTACATAACTGTCATTTGTTCATGCAGTGTCTCCAGCAAGGCCCTCTCTGTTATTATTTTTCCCCCTCCCTCTCCAATTCTCTCTCAATTCCCCCCTCCAAATGGACCCCACTCTAATGTGTTTGATATCTGGTCTTGAATATGGTTGTACCCTTATATAGTGTTGTTTTGTGTGTATTGGTGGTTTTAAGTTACATAAATGGTACTGGGCCATAGATCTTGTCTGTTTCTTATTTCACTTAACACACTAATCTCTTGCTGTATGTGTGTATTTCTAGTCTGTTGTCTCTACCTGCTGTGTAACCTTCCAGGTATCACCCACACATTACTGTGCATCCCCTGGTGAGAGACTGCTAGGTTGCCTGCAGCACCTTGCTACTACAGCCAGAGCAGTCATGAAAGAATCCCCGTATGCACCTGCGTGTGAGCTGCCAGGAGTAGAGCTGCTGCATCATCTGGTGAATGCATACTTAATTTTACTAAGCAGTGCCAGAAAGATGTTCGAGAATGGCTTTTACAGCCCAGCAAGTGTGCAGAAGGAATCCTCTTGCCTCATATCCCACACATATATTTGCTGATGTTAAACCTCTCTAACCCAATTATGTACTTATTTTTTTTATTTATCGAGTTTAGGCAGTCTCTACGGATTGTCATTCTATGAAAAATGAGGCTTGAGTTTATGTACAATTTACAGGTGAAGGTGGTTGGATAGTGATGGACGTAGTGAAAAGGGGTTTTTTGCTGTTACTACTTAAATCTTCTAGGCTTTGTTGATAGATTGGACGTGGGATGGGAGAGGAGAAGAATCGAGGACTCCAAGGTTTTGAGCTGAGGAACAGTATTGCTATTGACTGAGATGCAAAGGAGTCCAGGAGTAATAGGCTTGGGCAGAGGATCAGGAATTCAGTTTTGAACAAGTCTGTTATCTTAGACATCCACTTAGACATGATAGATAGGCATTTGGGTATATAGGTCTGGAATTCAAGGGAGGCCCAAATTTGAAAGCTGTCAGGGTATAAATGGTATTTAAAACCATGAGACTTGAGACTGGATGAGATCTAGGGAGTGAGCATAAATATAGAGAAGAAAGCATCTGAGGACTGAGCCCTGGTGCACTACGATGGGGACACAGGGAGGTGGGGATGGTGAAGGAAGACAGAAGACGCCAGCAAAAAAGACTGAGTCACAATAAGTCTATAGTTGAATACTAGTAAGTCTACTTTAGGCCATAGGTCATTCCCCATTCCTGAGGACTCTGTGGTGGTGATGCCCACTCCACCTTTAACTGAAGGGACCCTTCAATCCCATACGGCTGATGGATGGGACTCTCTTGCTTGCAGTTGTAGACACTCTCAGGTCCTTAAACCAGGAAAGATGGGTACCCTAAAATTCGTTTAAAAAGTGCCGCATGAAGGAGAGAGAAATCAATTGCAAATGCTGCTGCTAAGTCAAGTGAATTGATTATTAGATGTAGCGATAGGGAAACAATCTGTGACCTTAACAACGGCTTTAGTTGGAGGAGTTGAAGGGGAAATCTGATTGGAGATGATTCACAGAATAGGGCAATTGCGGATAGCAACTACCGACAACTCTTAGGGGGAGGCGGGGGTGTGCTGTAAAGAGGAGCAGGAAAAAAATGACACAAAAGCTGGAGAAGGACGTGGGAACAAGGGAGGATTTTTGTAAAGAATGGATGCATTATTACCTGTTTTATATGCCAGTGAGGATGATTCAGTTGGCAAATGAGACAGGGAGACTAGAAATTGTGCTTTTTTCCCCATTATTTATGTCTTCAAGTTATATATTTAAGTCTATGTTTCGTGTTTCATCGACCTTGTACAGTATCTCTTGACTCTGTTATTTAAGATGAAATGTTATTACTCCCATCTTTCTCTGCACTATTGCTCTGAGGTCTGAGGGTGGGGAGGTGCCAGAGGCCTAGGAGGAAGGGTGACCAAGCAGTACTGCAGGCAGACTTTTGAGTCGTCCTCTCCCAGTCTCTGCCAATGGAGTGGGGTTCTCTGGGAAGACGGACTCCTGCACCGACTGCCACCCTCTCGTGCCCAGAGGCTGGATCTCTTTTATAAGGACATTCCTTGAGTTCTACTTCCCATCTCCAGGAATCTGTCAAAGATACCACCTTACCTCCCTTCACTTTCATGAGTTTGTTCCCTCTTCTATTTCTTTACTATCACTTCAGGGTGTTTGGGGGAGAAAAGGAGAAAAAAGGGTACACTTATTCTGCCACCTTGAAACAGCAGCTCTTTTTACTTTTTTTTTTTTTTTTAAGCATTTTTGTAAAATGGCTCTTTGGGTTCCTGTGATGATTAGGCTAATGTGTCAACTCAGCCAGGTAATGGTGCACAGTTGTCTGGTCAATCAAGCACTGGGCTAACTGTAATGCAAGGGCATTTCATGGACTTTAATCATCAGTGAGTTGATTGCATAGATGGCTGGTTACACCTACAATCAACTCCTGAGGAGACTGCTGTCAGCAATGAGTGAGCTCTTATCCAATCAGTTGAAGGCCTTAAAAGTGATTTCAGCATTCAGAGAGAATCCCCATCTGTACTTCAGATAACCACTATCTTCTGGGGAATTCAACGAGGACCTTCATCTGAGTCCCTGGCTTGCAGCCTGCCCTATGGAATTTGGACTTGTGCATCCCCAAAGTCACGTGAGACAATTTTATAAAAACCTCATACTATTTATAGATATCTCCTGTCAGTTCTGTTTCCCTAAAGAATGCTGACTTATACAGTTCCATAAAGATACCCTGTACTCATAGATAAAATTGTCATATGAGAAAGGAATGCATGTTCATTTGGGAACTTTAAAAATTAAAGGGAATGGGAAGTGGCTTAATTGGTTGGCCTCCCGTTTACCATATGGGAGGCCCCAGGTTCAATTCCTGGTGAAAGCAGG
>PVKH010016258.1:0-15804 GCA_004027955.1 Chaetophractus vellerosus
AGGACTTGGTTGATAAAGTAGAATTTGAGGAGTCTCACATTAGCAATGTATATATTTTTACCAATCACATTTGCTGAATTTGAAGGATATGTGGGATACCATTGACTTAGTCTGGAATTTCTAAATAACAAGTTTCCAAAAACCATGTTATACTTTAGAAACAAATAGATAGTAAAAGTGGGCTTGTCTAAAAACATGTACTCCTCCTCACCTTAAGGTGCTTATCAGTAATTAACCTGTATAAGAAAGGAGGGCTGAGAACTGGGTGGTGACTCTTAGTGATAAAGGTTCATTCTCAATAATCTTTCATATCCAAGGAAATAGATAAACATAAACTCCCAATGTGAAGTCTAGCAGGCCCAACTCTGCACAACATAGACATATGAAAATTAGTCCAAGTTTAACTGAAAATGCACTCAATTCTGACCTAGCTCAATGCATGATTGGATTGAGGTCAGCAGCTCTTCAGAATAACTTCCTAAAAAAAAAGAAGGAAAACTCTCTAATGGAAGGATTTGGAGCTTCTTATAGATGTTTTATGCAAAAAAGACAAGTAAATATTTTTTAATTACCAAATATGGAAAAAGTTAAGAAATTATGACTTATTATAAAGAGGAGAGAAAAGAATATCTCCTGGAGATTCAAATCTATACAAAAGTATCAAATAAATATTTACAACTAAAAAAAAAAACACATGGTGTCTTACGAACTCAGTGGCTAGACCCAATAGTATATTGGATAAAATAAAACAATTCAGAATCACTTAACTAGAAGTGAGAGCAATAGAAAAATCTCCACACTGAAGCACAGAGAAAAAATTAAATAAAATAAGTCGCAAAGACAAATATAGTTATATAAAAAGTGCTACCATCAGTATATTCTAGACAACGAGAGAAGGGAGAACTAAATAAAATGTTATTCAAATAGAAGATGAAAAAAAATTAACTGTGAAGATTTATGAAACTATTGTTTCAGAGTTTGTAACACATTTCTCAGAAGTACTCTTGATTTTAATTCTCTTGTTTCTTTCTGTGCATCAAATTATATTCAGTCTATCTTCTAGTTTGCCGATTCTTTTCTTCTGCTGGCCCAAATCTTCTGTTGCTCTTCTATATTATATATATATATATATTTTTATTTTGCTGATTATCATTGTCACTTGCAGTATTCCCATATTTTATTAAATTACTTCCTCTCTTTATTCCGATCCAGAGTAGCTTTTTGTTAAGCCAATATTTGATCAGAAGTTGTGCTTAATGCCTTCAAATCCTTGAGGCTACTACCCTCATGCCTAGTGTTTGAGCATGGTTGGGTAGAATAACGGTATTAGTGTGATCCAAGAACCTTCTTGGCTGTCTATTTCCCTGGTTCTCTCTGTTAAATATCTTTCTGGTTTGCCATTTGGCTTGCTGCTACTATGTTCATGGATTTACCAGCCCTCTCTTAATTGCTTGCTGCCAAAATCTCCATTGTTTCAATGAAGTCCTTAGTTATGAACTTCTCATTCTCTGTTTCAAATATATTTAGTTGCCCAAGGGAGAGCTATGATAATGGTCTGGATCTCCCCCTAGGCAGATGATTGTCACCAGTACACAGGAGCTGGAAGTGAAGACAGCAACCATTTGTGTCCATTGTTACCACCCCAATCTACAAACAGACCCTGGGGAGAATAAGGGAAGATATTGGTATTCTTGGCTTTCCTTTCCTGGTAAGGAAACTCTGCCCTCCAGGTATACTGGGACAAGGAAAATTAAGTGCTCAATTTTTTAGGCCTGTGGTATGTGGGGTTGGACCTTCTACCTATGAGTAGAGAGAATGAACTAGGCAGCACCCACACAAAATAAAGTATTCACAACACAAAGCACAGAGGGGAATTAGGTAAGTGTTTATCCCACCCCTGACTGAGTGAAGCAATATAGCTTGACTAGGATCTAGGGATTGAGGCATTTCGTATATCTGGGTAACAACTGTCCATTACAGAGCTCATGTAACACAGAACCTGGGAGCCAGGTGCATGGGAACATGTTGTAAATCATTTACCAAAGATTCTCTCTGTTCTTACCCAGCTTTAGTAGATTTTTTTGGATGAATATTTCTCCATTTGAATTAAGCCCTTATGTCAATTTCTAGAGGCATTAACTGTTTTTATTTTTCATACCTTTAACCAGTTACATAATTGTTGTCCTCAGAAGAGGGTTCATCAACTCCTCACACAGACATTCTGGAAGTCCCAACCCCCAGGCGTCTTGAAGAAGAGTACAAAAACGTTGGCGTTGTCTGATGGCCATGTTGCCTGCTGGCCCAGCTGCCTTCCCCCTTTCACTATATTAACTCGCCTCAACTACCCCCCAGAGAGTTCACGCATTTATTCTTAAGGGGTTGCTGAGGGGCAAAGGTCATTCTTCTGTAGTTACAGCCCCTGGTTAGGGTAGTAGCTCCTACCTGACAGGGTATAAACCTCTTTGGCTATTCTATTGAGGTTGTGGGAAGATGGGTCTGACACCCTGCTTGGAACTAGATGAAATCACCACATGCCTAATAAGGCATGATGCTGTAAGAAATAAAGTTAGTGAGAATATTGAAGATACATGGTCCTATTAAAAGGGTGAAGAAGACAGTGACCAAGAGACAACATGGTGGGCAGACCCTGCCAAGATCTTGATTCCAACCTCGAGGTCACAGTTGGGACTCTTTCTGGGGTCCAGAGGGTGCCACAGATATTTGAAAAAGGACTCACCATTACCTCCCGCCATTGCCCAACAACAGCTGGAGCCCCTCCCCTTATCATTAGGAAAGGGAGGAATAATTAATAGTTTAAAAGATAACTACATTCACCAAGAGCTCACTGTCTCCATCTAAGGAGCTCACACTAAATCTCAGTGCATATTTCTGTCCTTCTCTCCCATTTCTCAGCAAGCTCCTTTCTTTTACTCCATTTCCCAATAAATTCTTTTCACTGGCCTAATGAAAAAACAAGAAAACAAAGAAACAAACAGAAAAAAAAACCTTGGCATTTACCCTACCAGATATTCAAGGTTAATATAAAGCTATATAAACTAAGTTAGTGGGGAGCTGAACAGTGAAATAGAATAGAAACCACAAGTGGACTTTCCAATAACTGGTGCTGGGCCAATTGGGTACCCATGTGGAAATGACGTATCTTTTGTTTTACCTCATAAGGTATACTGAAACCAATTCCAAGTGGATTTCAAATCTATGGGTCAATGTGAAATCAATAAGGTTATGAGAAACAGATTCAGAAGATAAGTTTATTACCCTGCAGTTCACAAATATTACTTAAAGGGAAATAAAATCTGGTAAGTGAAAAAATATACTTGATAAACAGTACATTAAAAATGTGACTGTCTCCTCTTCCAGAAAAAGAATGTTAAAAAGAGGAAAATTTCAAGCCTTTTCGAAACATGGACAATGTTAAATATATATATATATATAAAAATGAAGCAAATGCATAACATATAGTGCTCCTGCAAACCAATGAGCCTGAGGAAAGACATCCAATAGAAAATCGGCAAAGAACTCAGAGTCACTTCTTAAAAGTGGCTATCCGATGGCCAATAGACAGATGAAACAGTGCACAATTGTTTTAGTTATAAGAGAAATACAAAGGAAAAATGGAATTTGATGCAATTTTATAAACATCAGGTGGTGAAAAATAAAAACAGGACAACATCAAGTATTAGAATGCATATTGATTGCTTAGAATTTTATACTTGGTGTTGAGTGTGTAAATTGTTCCAAACACGTTGGATTCCTGCTTTGATGTATCTACCAAGCCTGAGCATAAGCATGTGCTATAAATCGAATTAAAGGCACAATGGAAATGCCTGCCTATGTTTCACAAATGTTCAAATGGTCAAAAACTGGAACACTACAAAATGTCTACCAATGTTAGACCAGATAAGTAACTTGTGGTACGTTCACATGCCGGGATCCTAAATAGGCAGGAATAATGCTCCTACAAACACGACTGACAATGTGGATGGAATTCACAAACAAAATATTGAGTGAAATAAACCAGCTACAAATCAGTATATATTGTTCGATTACATTTACATGAAGTATAAGACAGATAAAAACCTAATTTATGCTGATAGCAATCTGTATTGGCCTTATTTTTGAAAAGTGATAGAAAAGAGGAGGAAATCCAAAGTATGCCTTTATACATTAATGTCAATTTATAGAAAAAATATTATAAGGCACTGAAAGGCTTGGTAAATACTAAACTATAAATTTGCAAACAGAAACCACATCTAAAGATCTAAATCTTCTGAAACCTTTTCCTGTGTGCTCCCCAGCCAACTATGACTTCATTAACCTCTTGCTTTACAGTGTTTTAGTAACATAGAAAGCAATGACTTTTCCCCTGAAGTATATGGTTTCAATTCTAAAATATAACTTTTACTGTGTTAGGTGGGGATTTTCTTTCTTTATTCCATAGTTATTTTTTATTATTAAAATGAGAAGTTTGATGTGATTATACCAAATACCATTGATTGTACACTTTGGATGAATTCTATGCTTTATTAAAATGTATCACTAAAATTATTTGTTTAAAAACTGAGAGGTTAAGAATAAAATTTGAAGGACTAAGAAAAAATGCTGACATTGATAAAAAAGTCCTTCTTTTATGAAATGAAAGTGAAAATAATTACAGATATATAATGGGAATTGTAATAATGAGTGCCCAGGGAGGAGACTGGATATCTTTTAAAACCCCTATTTTTTCTCAGGATCTCATAATTTATTAATAGTACTGATATTCAGAAATTAAAAAATTGACTAGGATAAGGAATTTTGTAGAAATTTTAATTACCCAGTGATTGTAAGTAATCCTTTTTTATTAAACTACTGATAACTGACCATTTAATAATGCTCCAGCAATTAATAAATCATGTTTGCTCTAAATTCAGTTTTAAACTAGAAAATCCTTTGTGCCATCAATCAACATAATTAATATTGAGATGACTTATTATGTCATTGTATAATTAATTAAAAAAAATATTAGAAAAAAAGAAGGCACAATGCTAGGAATATTTAATCATGCATGTGACTGCTAGGAAATTTGAAAATGTAATTTTATAATAATCTCCCTATTTGACTTAGAAGACACTTCAAATCACAATTACATAACCAATATTTATCCTGCATATTTGCATTGGTTAGTTATACTAATCAAAATAAAAGAAAAAATAATTGTGAATCTTGACACTATTTTTTCATGTAACTCAGTTTTTTATACAAGTTCATGTATAAAACCATATAATTTGGGGTTATTGTTTTCAAACATCATTAATGAATTTTAACAATTTTATGTGTATTAATCTTGACTCTATTACTATTTGCTCCATAATTCTATATCAAATATAAACTAATGTTTACAAAGTATAGGGACACTAATTTCTTGGGACATATCTGCACTTTGCTATCATTTAGTGACATCCATATTTCACAAATCATGGAAATACATTCATTATTAGTTTATCTTACCTATCATAAAACCCATGCAAATTTTACATTGAATAACAACCAAATGATGCCAGAGCTTAGTTTGGAACACAGAGTTAAATTAGACAAGAAGCACTTATTATTAATAAATTAAGGATAAAATGAAGAAATTATAAAATAAATCACTGAAGATGCACAAAGATAGAAATGGAAGGAATTAAGGTAAGTTAAAGAATTATGGATTTTATAATTTACAAACTTTTAGAAATATTGATCAAGAAAATGTAGGGATAGACAAATATTAATAGTATAAGTCAAACAAATAGGGCAAAAATAAAATCATAGACCAATAGCATGTTCACAGATAATATGAAATGAATATAAATCATATAATTTGGTCATATCTTTTTGTCATTCTGCCAATGTCTGCATTTTGACTGGAGTCTTTAATCCATTTGCATTTAAATTAATGACTGATAATGCAAGACTTATTACTTCCCCTTTTCATTTTATTTTGTAAACCTTATACCATTTTTGTCTCTCATTTTCTCCACTATTTTGTGGTTTTTATTTTCTTGTTCATCTCTAGTCAAACATATAGACTCCTTTCTCATTACTTTCCTTTTTATGTTTTTCAGATTTTTTCTTTGGGTCCCATGGAATTTTCATTTCACATTCTAAGCTATAACAATCTTGTTTAATTGGATACCAGTTTAACTTCAATAACGTATAAAAACAAGGTTGCTATACTCTTCTATCTCCTTCCCCTTTATGTAACTTTTGTCACAAATTATATCTTTTTACACTGTATGTCCTAAACCATCAATTTATCATTACTTTTTGTGCATTTGCTTTTAAATACTTTAAGAAGTAAATAGTGAGATTACAAACCAAAATTACAGCATTACTGGTATTTATATTTACCTATCTTGTAACCTTTATGGAAATCTTTATTTCTTCTATGTCTTTGGCTACTATCTGGTGCCCTTTCCTTTCATTTGGAGGAACTCCATTCAGCATTTCTTGAGGCAGGCATAGCAGAAACTAATTCCCTCATCTTTTACTGAGATATTCTGAGTATTTCCCTCATGTTTGAAAGACAATTTTGACAGATATAGACTTCTTCGTTGCTATTTATTCCTAACACTTTAAATATTTCACCCATTGCCTTTTAATGTGATTTCTTCAAATATTCTTTCCGTTCCTTCCTCTCTTTCTTCTCTTTCTGGGGCTCCCATAATGCATATATTGGCAGGCTTGGTGGTGTCCCACAGTCCTGTTAGGCTCTATTCACATATTTCAATCTCCTTTCCATCTGCACCTCAAAGTGGAGGATTTCAATTATCCTACCTTTATTTCATTTCTAAAATAAAATTTTATTGAAATATTTCATTCATATATGAACATACATAAACAATAAGTATATGGTAATATGTGTGAATTTACAAAAAAAAAACATGTATATCACCATACAAGGCTTCCATATATCTCCCTATCACCAGCACCTTGCATTGTTGTGAAGTATTTGTTACAAACTGTTACAAAATCTTTTTTATGACAGATATAATCTTTTCTTGAACTTCTCAGTGTTATCTTTTATGTCAGTTACTGTATTTTCAGCTCCAGTGTTTCAGTTTGGCCCTTTTGTAAAAGTATCTATCATTTTGTTGAAATTCTCATTTTACTCATATATAGTTTTCCTGCTCTCCCTCACTCTTTCTGTTTTCCTTTAGCTCTTTAAGTATGCATGAGGCAATTTTTGGTAAAACTTTCATATGTTGGAATTATGGGTGTTTTCACTGATATTTTTATTGCTTTACTTTGTTCCTTTAACTAGGTCATAAAATTCTGTACCTTTGAATGTCTCGAGATATTTTTCTGCAAACTGGGCATTTGAATACTTTAAGGTGTTAATTCTGGAATTCACTGAATTGTCTTTTCTTTAAGCTTGTTGCTAATATTATGAATGTGAATTTTTTAGTGTCAGAAAATGATAAGCAAAAAGCAAAGAAATAACTTTCCCAGTCTTTTCTCTGTCACCTGTTTTTCCATTTTGATGGAAGTTAGTTCTACAGGGTTAATTAGGTTAGTTTAAATCCAGAACAACTCCTTTACCAAGTATATTTCATAAATAGCAGTGTGTGCTTCATATTAAATTACATAAGGAGTACACAAACCTGCTCATCTCAGTTTTTGAGATGGTAAAAATTATCAGTAGATGGAAGTAGTAATGGTTTCATTTTGCTATTAGTAGTGTATTCCAACAATTGTTTGTGTCATGGAATTTTCTACTGATGATAATTTTCTGAAACAATTATCAAATTGTTCTGTACTGCCAAAAAACAACCATGATTAGTTACTAGGAACTAATAACAAGAAAAGTCACTTAATGTATCTCTATTTCTGATTATCATTCATAGAGATAGCAAATAATTCTAATTTCAAATGGAAACTTTTCTTTAGAAGTCAAATAACCAGCGTTCAATAAAAAAAATTTGGACATTGTACTCAATTATTATGTTCTTTAAAGTTAATCCTCTTATCTTGATTTCCTTATCTTTCACCTACCACACATACCAACTTGCCAATGAATGGTTCTACAAAACATAATGACACTATCTAAAATATAATCATTCACATTTAGAGAGCAAACAATGCCTAAAAATGTAAATCTCAATTGGATAGTGTTAGAGTGAATTAAGGGTGAGAAAATGGTCCAAGGAAATTTGAAGAAGGGAGTATCTATATAATGGATAAAATTCACATGAAGTATAGGACGTAATTAGATAGAGTATATTATGATCCCTTATACAGAAATACTTTTGTTAAGTAAAACAAGGTAAAATTGGTTTCAGCATCTAATTTATTTGAAATGCAGTATACTAAAAGGATTCCTAATTTTGTTTATTCTTTCCTATTTAGAAATGGCCTAAGATGTTTCTCTGTTATGTTTGTCTTAAATATGGAATATATTTCCTTAATGATAGCAAAAAGAAATGATTTTGAAATAGTTTTTGAAACTCAAACGAGTTTTTTTTTTTTAAAGATTTATTTATTTTATTACATATCTCCCCTTCCCCCCGCTGCGGCGACGCGCCGAGATTGGACACTGCGCAGGTGCGGCTTTCCCCGCTTGTGGGCGGTCTCTGCGTCTGTTCACGGCCGGCTTTTCAGTTCGCGGATGGCTGGCTGCGCTCCATCCGCGGGCGACCTTCCCTGCCTGTGGCGGCTCTTGCCATGTCCGTGGCAGCTTCTTGCCCTGCCCACGGCGGCTCCAGCCCGCCCATGGCGGCTTGCCATTCTCAAGGCAGTCTGCCCGCTAGGAGAGGTCCTCGGGTATCGAACCCGGGGCCTCCCATGTGGTATGCCGACGCCCTATCCACTGGGCTATCGAGCCGGCCCCTTGAAATTCTAATTTATCATAGAATTATTGTCATCCTCACTAATGTGTCTGAAATAATTCCTACAATCATTAGAATCATAAGAGTCAATACTACTGCAATGCAACATCATTATATTTAGACTTGATCATTGCCCAGTCATTCATCATGTCAATTTTTATTTCATCTTATGAATTATCAATACATATTAGAAGGAAATCTAAAGGAGAATAAAACGAAATGCATCAGCTTCCAATAAAAATGTCTCAGGGATTAGTAGTGACATATTTATTAGCAGCCCTGTGCCCACTATAACAGAATTCTCATTTGTAATGTGGGATTAAATAAACCTGCAGTACTAATGTCAAACACCTCAGGAAGAATTACAAGAGACTGCTCATGCATCATCTTTACAAATAATCTTGTGATCATTTGAATTTTAAGACACTCTTTTCATACTTTTAAACTTTCTAGGGTACTTGCTCTCTCATTATTGTTATTAATGTTGTAGCAAGAGAGGGACTGTTATGGAGTAAGAAAGAGAGAGAAGAAATTAGTTGCTTCAGTGAACACAAAGTCTTTCCCAGTACAATATTAGATCTAAGAATGGAAAATTTAATTTCTTCATTTTCCAGTACTTGATTTCCAAAATTCACCACCATCACCAACTTTATCGTCATTATTACTTTCATGTAAGCAATCATTTTATATTTTCAGTGGAATCACACAGCTAAAATAAATAAAATCTGCTTACACATATGATATCATTATTTTAACTGCTAAACTAATTGAAATTAAACTCTGTTCAAATAACTTTTAAAAAATGTTCTCTTTTATTATTGTAAAGTGAATTACTATGTACTTCATGGAATTTTTTAAAGTAGAGAAAATTCTTAGAATAAAAAACAAATAACAGGAAAATTCAAAATTCCTAGGGAAACCAATGTTATATTTATATATATTTACAAAACTCTATTCAAAGATGAATAAATAAAAATAGAGGAATATATGTAGTATAGATATTTATAGATTTATATATATATACATTAAAAATATTACCCCCCACAATTCTTTTTTTTTTAAATTGAGATCATGCCAGTTGTGTTTTATCATGCTTTTACATTTAAAAGTAAATCCTAAACATTTGGTTATATCAGTTAATGTCTTTGACAACCTGATTTTGGTAATTGCATACAATTCCATATAAAATGAAATATGTCTAGTTTAACCATTTCATCAAATTTGGAAATCGTTCATATTTTCCAGGATCATAAGCAATGTTACGATACATTTCTTCACCATATATGTTTGACTGAATCACTGAATACTAGTCTGGAATAATTCCTTGAAACAAAATTCTAAATATTGACCATATTGACTTTTCTCTGCAATGTTTTCTTTTTTTTTTTAATGAATTTTTTATTTATTTTTTCTATATCTATATACATTTTTAGGATACATTGATTACATAAATGTTACAAAGAGATTCCAGGAGTACCCATATGCCACCCCCCCACCCCTCGAGGCCACAAGCCCCCACATGCACATCCCTAAGTATGGCGTAACGCCTCTAATAGTTACACAGAAAGAGGCTGACTGGTGTCCTCCAAACAGGTCATGTTATCCACTTGATTAATAAAACCTTCCTCTGCTGAAGTCACCCCCTGGTGAGCATTCCTGTCGGACACAAATATCTTCATGGGCTTTTTTCGCAACTAAGAAATGTCTATCCACATCCTCTTCCCCAGTTCTCTTTGTACCATTTTTAACACTCATGTTCCTTCCAAGTCCCTGATCATACAGCCAAACCATTGTGTACAGGCCATGAATCAGTATAGAAACCCACCTCTGGTCATTTCTCCATCCAAGCAAAATGAACAGCCAGGTGCACTGCTTGAAGTTCTGTGTACTAGGATTTCCCCTCACCACGGTCATTCAGGGATGTCCCAGAAAAGGGCTGCAGTGCTGCAGCTGTCCAGTCCTTAGTAAAATGATTTTAAGTAACTCCCCAAGAGCCATTGTTAGGGCTGGGAAAAAGAAAGTAATGTGGTAGAGTCAAGTCCATGGGCATTTGGGCCACTTCCTCATGTAATGTACTTATGCCTTCAAGCCTGGCTCAGGCCCTATCCCATATATACCACTTCCATTTTAGGATGGAGTGCTACTGTAATCCATTTCTGGTAAATTGCTTGGCAACTTTAGCAAATTAAAACACACCAGCATCCCAACTTAACTGTTCTCTGCCCAATTCGTTTTATTTCCTTGTCTTCCAAAGGCATTGGCTGTTCACATGTTCCAAATATCAAAAATCCATCTAAGAGTCTCCTTCCCTGGAAACCTAATAAAAACTTGCATGATTGTGTCCCATATTGTCAGAGATCGTGTTTTATTCCACACAAACATTAAAAGACTCAGATCAATTGCAAATCCATGTGAGAAAATGAACAAATTATTAAATTTAGAAGAACAATCTTCTATCTTACTTAAAAAATATATTCTATGAATATTAAGTTTCTACACTTAAAAGCAAATAAATGTAGCAACGTTTAAGAAATAGAAGTGAAAGACTGGAAGAAAATATTTGGAACATATAATTGAGACTAGGTTAATATTGATTTCATGTAAAAATGCCTTCAACAAATAGAAAAAATTCTGCTGAAATCTGGGTAATATTATGAACAGGTCACTTATATAAGAATTGTAGGAATGAGATATAAAGACATGAAATTCTAAGACGTTGAAATCAAAACAACTGAGATCTCTTTTTTTCAGAGTGACTGGCAAGTTAGACAAACACAATTTATGAAATTAGAGAACTGAGGTAAATGGACACTATTGTGGCAATATCAGTCTTTCTCAAAATTAAAAATGAGCATGCAAACTTTTTGACTCAGCACTTTCATCTCTCAAAATCAACGTGATATAAATATTGTCAGAATCAGAAGTTAGTTTGTACTCATGCAGTTCACTTTGTAAAAGTTTTGTCAAATACACTGTCGTTTCTTCCTTCTTATAGCCTCAGGTGCATAGGGACAAACTAATCACAACCTTCAGTAAATGGGACATTACAGTCACTGTTCCAGGCAAAGCTCACCTCTAGACATGTATATGAATGCACACACACACACACACACACACACACAATTCCTGCTCAATCCTCCCAAGTAATCATTTTTATATGTTTGATGTGGCTCTTTTAATTTGATACATAGGGGCCAGCTGTAGCCCAGTGGATGGGGTGCCGGTGGTGCAGCACGTGGGAGGCCCCAGGTTCGGTTCCCGGGGGGCCTCTCCGAGCGGGCAGACCACCTGAGGAGGCAAAGCCCCGTGGGCAGGACAGAGTCGCCATGGGCAGGGCAGGAGGCCGCTGTGGGCGGGGCAGAGCAGCCACGAGCAGGGCGAGCAAAGCAGCCTGAGAGCGGAGCAAAGGGCCCCTCGGGAAAGGAAGCAGAGCCGCCCACAGGCAGGGCGAGCCGCCCACAGACAGGGCGATCCGCCCACAGGCAGGGCGAGCCGCCTGCGCAGTGAGCTGACTCGGTGCGTCGCCTTGGCCGGGGGAGATGGAGCAGACATAGAAGAACACAGGAAATGAACACACAGCAGGAGCAAGCAGAAAGGGGAGGAATATGTAACATAAATAAATAAATAAAATTTTAAAAAAATTTTATACGTATATTATTCATCATCTTGTTTGACTTTTCTGTTTTCACTTTACAAAACTATATCACATTTCCTATAAATCAAAGCTGCCTCTAATATATTAAAGATGTGGCACCCTAATGTGGGTGCCTATGTAGAGCCTTCTACCAGATGCCATAAATTACACTTACTCTCATGTATTCTCTGCAGAAAGAGAATTATCTCCTATGGTAAATTATTGAATTTATCTATCAGTGAGCAGGATCATCCAGCATAGTTATACTTGATTTGTCAAAGTGTTACAATACTGCCTTTCTAAAAATACCAAAGATAAGATTAGCAACCTATATTATTCAGAATATTCCAATCAAAGGCACAGTTTTAATATACTTGGATTCTTTCTGCATTCCTGGTCCTAAGAAGATAATCACATGTTCTCTGACAAAAATATCCATGGAAAAGTAAATGATGTAAATTTTTAAAAAGTGGGAGTTGGAAACTTTCTACATGAGCACATTAAAAAAACAGCAGTGCTTACTGTGAAAACAGCCACACTGTTAACTATATAGTAAGACCATATCACTGAAATAGTTATTTAGAAATTCTTTACTATAGTGAAAGCAACAATGGATACGGCTATATATGAAATGAAGAAAGGAAAAATATGCACAGAGGACGTGGATTCCAGGGGATGTTTTCTGTTGGCAGCAGTTCATTTTTTGAGTAATTTAGGAGCCTAATTAATAGCTAAAGAGCTCACATAATTAACTACAGAACATGTTTTGACAACTTTATAACAATTATTCATCTCCAAACTGCCATCTTCAGTAAATGTACTTGGAATATTTCTTATGCAAAAATTTCCCCGATATATGGATTTTCCCAATTTTCAGATTTCCTGGCAATTCTTTTCATTTCTATTTTGCTTCTTTTTATTTTAACAGTTTGAGTATTCTCCAATTTTTCTAGATCATCCACATTCTTATTGCCTTCTTTATCATACATTTGAGTGAATATAAAATTCCATAACTTTCCACACCCCTTATTGATTCCCTAGATTATAACTTTATTGTCAAACCAAAAAATCACTCTGAATTCTCTTGGCAACCATAATGGATTAAAATACAGAAATTAATGAATGCATGTTTAAAATGTAGTTCAACCAAGCAGCATATACTGTGAAATAACTGTTTAACTGTGAAATTGATATCTAACAAATTAAAATTCAGTTCTAAGGATCTTGTTAGTCCCCAAAATTTTGTCCATAAATACTTTTATCCTGTCTAACAAAGTACCCTGCCAGGTCAAATGGTAAAATAGTGTATTTGATCTTATTAAAAGTAAAGATAGCTATAAAACAGAGTATGATAAATTGTACTTTGTTGGCAAGTCTTTGTATTTAACATTCACATTTTTGTATCTGTGAGCATGGGTGTCCCTTGCATAGCACAACCCATTCTATGAGTACAGTATATAGCTTAAAGATAAATTTGAGTTGTGGGGTCTTTAATCACAATTTTAGTACATTCTCTGTATTTTTATGGTGTTTTAGTTTGATACAAGCTGCCAATGAAAAATATCAGAAATGGTTTGGCTTTTATAATGGGAATGTATTAGGGTAAAATTTGACAGTTCTGAGCCTGTAAAAATTTCCAAGTCAAGTACATCATCAAGAGATGCTGTTTTACCATAGATCTGCTGCTGGGTCCTGGATTCCTGGATTCCTGGCCATGGCAAGACAAAATTGGGGCCTGTCTCTGCCTTCTTCTCCAGGCTCACTTTCTTCCCAAGCTCAGCTGTGTGTGATCAAGCATCTGGCCCATCTCTCTCCTCTCCTTTGATGCTTCAGCTTAGCCTGCTCCACAGATTCCAGCCTCCAGCCTCTCTCTCAGCCTCTCTTTGGTTTATTTGTTTTTGTTAGCACCTGACAGTCCAGGAAACCTCTCATACCACCATATCACTAGCCAGATACAAACTTAAGGGACAGAAAGACTAGGGAATAAGTCCCAGAGATAACAGTTTAAAATATTAAAATATACATGGCACAACAAATATTATGGGACACACAAAGAAACAGAAAATGATGGCTCAGCCAAAGCAACAATGCAAAAAGCCACACACCATCAAAGAAGAGGACCAGACTTGGGATATACCAGACAAAGACTCTAAAAAATGTTCCTTAAGAAGCTTGGGGAGATAAAGGGAAACATGGAGAAAAAACTGAAGTATATGTGTAAAACAATGAATGACCAATAGGAGAATCTCTATAAAGAGATAAAAAATGCTAGAAAAAAATGGATTGGGGGGCTGAAGATCACAATAAAAGAAATAAACGTATTCTGTAGGGTTTCAAGAGAAGATCAGAGCTGAAAGAGTAAATGGTCTAGAAGACAACAATATTGGAATGATTCAGACTGAGAAAAAGAAGATAGAATTTTTTAAAAAGTGACCAAAACCTAAGAGACCTATGGGACTCCATCAAGCTTACCAATGCAGTATGGAAGTCTCAGAAGTAGAAGAAGAAGAAAAAGAGGTAGAAATAATATTTAAATAAGTAGTGGCAGAAAAATCCCTGAATTTAACAAAATACTTGAATATGCTCATTAAAGTAGTCAAACAAAGCATAAATGGGTAAAATTCAATGAAAATCACCCCCAGACACATCGTATTGAACTGTCCAATGCCAAAGACAAGGACGGTGCTCTGAAAGCTACAAGAGAAAAGTAATGTATTATGCACAAGGGAATCCAAGTAACATTAAGTATCAATTTCACATCAGAAACCATGGGGTCAAGAAGCCAGTGGTACAAAAAAATATTTAGAGTGCTAAAAGAAAACAATTGCCTACCAAAAATTTTATATCTGGTGAGACTTTATTACAAAAATGAGGGAGCAATTAAGATATTTACAGATAAACAAAAGCTGACTTCATTCACTAACAAGCAATGCTAAAATAAAGAAGTTCTTTATATTAAAAGGAAAAGATCCTAGAAAGTGGATCATGTGACATAGAAAAAATAAAGACCTCCAGTAAAGGTAATGATATGGGTGATAAGTGCCAGAACTAATGTTTTACAGTTTTGCTAAATAACTTCACATTTTATTTATTACTGTTTTTAAAATGTAAACACTTAAAAAGTAATGATATATTTGCATATATGGACAACATATATATTTATATAAAGGTATAATTTGTAAAAAGTACAACCAAAATGTGGGTGTATGGAGTGGTATGGGAAAAGTGAATGTGTATTTTATTGAAATTAATTGTTATCAAATCAAACATTATTATAGAATTAGGATGATTGATTTATGTCTT
>PVKH010016259.1:0-15798 GCA_004027955.1 Chaetophractus vellerosus
GCTCGGAGAGGTCCCCGGGAACCAAACCCGGGCCTCCCATGTGGTACCCCAGTGCGCTCTTTATCCACTGAGCTATCTAGCCGGGCCCTATTAATATTTATTGAGGATTTTTTTTAAAACCTCTATAGTCATGAGGGATATTGATCTATAATTTTATTTACCTATAATGTCTTTGTGTGGTTTCGATATCAGGGTAATTTGGGCCTTATAAAATAAGTTGGGACATGTTCCCTTTGCTTTTGTTTCTGGAACATATTGTGTAGAGTTGGTGGTGTTTCTTTCTTAAATGTTTGGTACAGTTTTCTCGTTTTGTTAACAGATTTTTAATTACAAATTTAATGTCTTTAATAGATTTATGACTATTCAGGTTATTATATTTCTTGAATAAGCTTTGGTAGGTTGTGACTTTCTAAGAATATGTCCGTTTCATCCTAAATTATGGAATTTATGGGCATAAAGTGACTTTTGTAGTATTACCTTACTAACCTTTTAATGCCCCTAAGATTTGTAATGGCATGCTTTCTTTCATTACTGATGCTGGCAATATGTGTCTTTGTCCCTTTTTTCCGTCATTCTGGCTATAGTTTTGTTGATTTTATTGATGTTTTTTAAAAACTAGCTTTTGGTTTCATTTTTTCTTTTTCCTTTCTTTCCTTTCCTTTCCTTCTTTTTCTTTTCTTTCTTTCCCTTCTTTCCTCTCACTGACTTCTGATCTCTGTTATTTCCTTCCTTCTGCTTGCTAGGTTTTAATTTTCCATTCTGTTTCTAGTTTCCTCAGGTGGTTATTTCTTAGGTTAATATTTTTTAATCCTTGTATAAGTATTTAAGGCTATACATTTCTTTATCTGTATCCCACTAGATTTGATAAACTTTATTTTCATTTTCATTTTCATTCAGTAAAAATGTTTTCTAATTTACCTTATAACTTTCTCTTTCACACAAGAGTCACTTAGAAATGTGTTGTTTTATTTCCAGATATCTGGAGATTTTCTAAATATCTTTGTTATTGGTGTCTAGGTTAATTCTGTTATGTCAGAAAATTAATGTCCAGAATATGGACTATCTTGGTAAATGTTCTCTGTGCACTCTGAAGAGTGGGATTTTTTTGCTGATGTTAGGTGAAGTATTCTATACATATCAATTAGAATTGATAGTATTGTCATTGCTAATTTTCTGTCTGCTTGTTCTATGAGTTACTGAGAGAGCAGTGTTGAAGTCTCCAAATATATTTTGTTTTTTTGTTTTGTTTTGTTTTAAAGATTTATTTTTTATTTATTACATTCCCCCCCCCCTTCCTGCTTGCTCTTGCTGTGTGTTCATTCTTGTGTTCCTCTCTGTCTGCTTTGTCACCCCCCGCTGCAGCGACGCGCCGAGACTGGTCACCGCGCAGGCGGCTTTGCCCCGCTCGTGGGCAGCTTCTGCTTCCATTCACGGCCGGCTCCGCTTCAGTTCGCGGGTGGCTGGCTGCGCTCCGTTCGCGGGCGACCTGCCCTGCCCGTGGTGGCTTTGCCCTGTCCGTGGCAGCTTTTTGCCCTGCTCACAGCAGCTCTGCACGCCCATGGCGGCTTGCCCTTCTCAAGGCGGTCTGCCCGCTAGGAGAGGTCCCCGGGAACCGAACCCGGGGCCTCCCATGTGGTATACTGGCGCCCTTATCCACTGGGCTATACGGCCGGCCCCCAAATATAATTTTGGATTTGTCTGTTTTTCCTTTCAGTTCTACCATTTTTTTTCTTCATTTATTTTGAAGTCCTATTGTTAGGTGCATAGCTCGTTTAGAATTATGGTATCTTCTTGGAGAATTGATCCTTTAATCATTATGTAATATCCCTCCATATCACTGCCAATATTCCTTGTTCTGAAGTCTGCTTTGTCTGATATTAATATAGTCATTCCAGTTTTATTTTGATAGTGTTTACATGTACCTCTTTTTCCATTCTTTTCCATTTAATTTAGCGCATGATTTTACATTTAAAGTGGATTTCTTACACAGCATAGAGTTGGGTTTTGTTTTGTTTGTTTTAATCTGATTTGACCATTGCTTTTTTACATTTAATGTAATTACTGGTTGGGTTGAAATTGCTTTGGGTGCGTCCCCTGTTATTCAAAATATCTTTTGTATTTCATTTTCATTTATCTATTTTGTTTGTTTGTATCTTGTAGGTTTTTTTAGTGGTTTCTTGTAGGTTTTTTTAGTGGTTTCATTATTACAATAAATATGTGTAACCTTTCACAGTCCATGTTTAGCTAATATTTTGCCACGTTAGGTAGAATATAGAGTCTAATATCCCTTCTTTTTGTTGTCATGTGCATTACATCTGCATACATTTAAAACCACACGAGACATTGTTAAAGTGTTTGCTTTAACAGTCATACATGTTTTAAGAAACATAAGGAACAGAATAGCCTATTTTATGTACTCAGATATTTATCGTTTCTATATATTTTTCCCTTTATTCCTGAAGTTCCAAATTTCCTTCTGGTATATTTCTCCTCAGCATGAGGACCTTTATAGCATTTCTTCTTGAACATTTGACAACAAATACTATTGGTTTTCCTTGATCTGAGAATGTTTTTATTTCACTGTCATTCCTAAATGTTACTTTCACTATAGAATTCTGAGTTAACACTTCAATTAAGACTTTAAAGATATTGTTTCACTGTTTTCTGTCCTCTATGATTTTGATAAGAAATCTTCAGTCATTTGAGTTGTTCATCTATATATGTTGTTTTGTTTTCCTTTGCTTTCAAGACTTTTTTCTATATCTTTGGTTCTTGATTTAATTGTGATGTTTGGGCATGGTTTTCTTTGAGTTTCCTCTTTGGGGAGTTGGCTAAGTTTCTTAACTGTGAATTTATGTATTTTTCCAAATTTTAGATATCATTGTTTTTTTCAAAATTTTGCTACACCTGTCTCTTTATCATCTTCTAGGACTCCAATGGCACAGATGTTAGACTTTTGATATTTTTCTTCTTGTCTTTATGTCTCTATTCATTTTGTCCTAATTGATTTTCTCTCTTTTCTTCATTCAATAATTTCTGTTTAACTATCTATAAGTTCACTGACTTTTCCCTTTTTCATCTCTATTCTACTGTTAATCTCATCCAGTGAATTTTTTTTGTTGGATATTCTAAAATCTCCATTTAGTCTTTTTTATTGTTTGTATTTTGCTTTTGAGAATTTTTGTCTTTTCATTCCTTTCAATCAATAGTGTTTCCATTAATCCCATAGAACATAGGTATAATAGTTGCTATAAAGTCCGTGACAGATATTTATAACATCTGGTTCATATTGGTTGGCGTTAGTTGATTGGTCACATTTTTCTTTTTCTTTTTATGCCAAGTAATTTTACATCCTAGATGTTTTGAATGTTGTGTTATTAGAGTCTGGGTCCTATTAAAATCTACACTGGAGAATTTTTTTTAAGCAAGCAAGCAGTCAACCAGGGTAGGTTCAGACCGTAAGTTAGTTCTCTCTCACCTTCTTTGAGTGATAGTGCCAGTGTCAGTTGAGTTTTCAAAGCCTTGGCTATTCTGCCTTGGGTTAGTCTCGTGCATGTAAGGTAAGCCCAGGACTTGTGCCAGTTTGTACAGAGAATCCTGGGATCCCCCTTTCTAGCTTTTTCCTCTTCAGGATTCTCTCCACACTCTCTGGTCCATGGGAGAGGTCCCTTTTCCCTGTCCTCTCAATAGCTAGATGAGATTTCTTTCAGTGTTTTTGCTGTATGTATTTCTGTGAAATTCCTTAAATGGGGCTAATCTTATGTCAGAGCCAGGAGAGAAAATAGGATGAAGAAGCAACCAACACAGTTGAGTTACTTCCTCAAGTTTTATTTCCCTCCCCACACTTGCTGCTATTCACTTGTCAGAGTCCTCTTGGGTTATTGCTTTTCATATTTCATCCAGAATATTTAGTAGTAATTGGGGGAGATAGACTGTAGTGGGCTAACTCCTTGACTGACCATGTTTTGTTTTAAATTGGCATTTAAAATATAGAAATGTAGTTTGTAAATATGTGTCACTTATATAGGCTTTGTCCATTTTAATTTTCTTCTAGTAAAAGATTCTGGTGTTTAAAATACCAAAATCTCCAATGGAAGAAGCGTGTCCGTTTTTAAATTTTATTTTATTATATATCCTCCCCTTTCTGCTTGTTCTTGCTGTGTTGATTTTTGTGTTCTTCTGTGTCTGCTTGTCTCTCCCCCCCCCCCCGCCCCCGTTGCGGTGACCCGCTGAGTCAGCTTACCGCACGGCGGCCTTGCCTGCTCGCTGGTGGCTTGCCCTGCCCGTGGCGGCTTTGCCCTCCCATGGCGGCTTGCCTTCTCAAGGCGGTCTGCCCCCACGTGGTAAACCGGCGCTCTACCAGTTGAGCTACAGCCGGCTCCACGTGTCCATTTTAAATGTAGAAGAATGTAAAGCATTTCCTGTGGACAAATTAAAGTATAAATCATTATCATACCCACCTTTGTTGTGCCCTTGGCTAGCACAACTGATTGAAACACTACACACACATACACACACACACCTTTTCAAAGAAAAGTGTTGTGAATGGCTTTGAGATACTGGTATGTATCTGCCTTGTTTTGCAGTTAGCAAAGTGAGGACTTGAACTTTAAAAATTTTGCAATGTTTAGCTACCTCTTTGAAGAATGCATAAGGGAATACTGAATAAATTTATCAGTTTTCTTAATTATTCAAATTATGAACTATGCTTTCCTTTGAAATTCATTATTGCTTTCCTTTTAAAAACTGATAATTTTAATGAACATTTAGTGACTTTATTCATATAAATTGGTAATTTGGTGATTTTATTCTTATAAAGACAAAATTTTAATGTTTTCCTATAAATATTAGTGGCTAGTTAAACCCTTTAGGGAAATATGTTGAAGTGAATTTAGTTGTTAAAAAGCTCTGTTGTTCTGGCCTTTTTGCCCAAAACTTCATACTCCATTGATACGTAGATATGCATACTAATAATAAACATAATGATGTTTGAACTTTTTATACAGAAAATGGAAAATCGTTTCATTTATGTTCATTTTGTGCCTTTATAATTTTAAAAAGGTAATCTAAAAAAGTAAGTTTCAATTTTATGAAGAACCACCTTTTGGAGTGGTTTGTCGCACTATCCATGTATAAAATCTGTAAGTTAGAGTGGCAAACTTGATCATAGGATTATTTACTTTATTGGTTTTTTTTGGTCTAAAATGTAATACAGGTAGGAAGGTGATTACAATTAATATTTAAATATCTTTTGTCTTAAGTGTAATAGCATTTGCACCTTTGGTTCAATCTCAGCCTCTGCAGTCTTCCTTGCATTAAGGTCTTTGTACAAGTTTTGGAGCTTGGATCAAGGAAAATTGAGTTATAAAAATGGCAGACTTGGGTCCACTTAGAAGTGGTTTAGAATTGGACATTTTTATAATTTTTAAAAATGTACTTTCCTCTTCCCCTTTTAATAAATTAGGTGCTCTTTGGATGTGTATAGTTTTAAATCCCCACTGCAAGTTGGAGCAGAAGGCCAGTTGGCTAAAACAGTTGAAAAAATGGAACAGTGTTGATGTCTGTCCTTGGGAAGATGGAAATCATGGCAATGAGTTACCCAACTTAACCAATGCTTTGCCTCAGGGTGCAAATGCCAACCAAGGTAAGCCCACAATATTCTGTTCACTTTGTCTATACTTACTTGTGCATATGTATTTATAACAGTAACTGACAATACATATGGGAAAATTATTTTACCCTCTTAGGAACATATTATTATCATTCAAGGATCTGTTATGCTTTGACTCTGTGTGTGTGTGTGTGTGTGTGTGTGTGTGTGTGTAAATTTTACTTGAGACCTTTATAAATGCTTTTTTCAAAATATTCTTAGACTAAAGATGGATGTGATAAAAATTTTAGAATGTGTTAAAATGGTATATTAATGATATAGCTTGAATATTCTTTTCTAATTTTAAAAAGTTGTGGAGTAGGGTAGTATACATTATTTGTAAAACAAAATATTGAGAGATTTGAGAAGCTGTGTTTTTATCTCTGTTGGTCAATTTCATATTTGAACTACTATATAATTTAATCAGTTGAAATTTTTTATTTTATGACCAGGCCAGAAGGCATGGGGTGCCATTAGCGTTTGGGCAAGGAAAATTATTTATCATGAAGGACTCCCTAACATATTTGCCCACCCTCCCCCCCAGATGTTATTAATGCCCTCTAGTCTTTGATACAAACAAGAAATGCCCCAAGACATTTCTAGATGTCTTCTTAAGAATCCCTGTCTCTCATCTCTATCCTATTTTTTTTACCGTCTCCCTCTCTGTTGGATCTATCCATTCAGCTCAAGTCCTTCCATCTTTAATAAAAATCCTTCCTTGGCTCCATTTTCCCCTCCAGCCACTGCAGACTTTTCTTCTCTCTTTCAAAAGCATAATCTCCATACAGTAGTCAACTCTTGTAAATAAAAATTCTATGAACCTGCCACTAATTCTGTGATTTTTGTGCTTTTTTTTGAATGGGGGAGAAAACTTGAAAGATTTGGGGGCTATGATTTTTAAATTATGATGTATGCAAGATAGGAATTTAATGACATCAGAAGCATCCAGAATCAAGACTGTACTGGTCCCACATGGATTTGGTACTACTATAAAGAGCTGGACAACGTGCTGAGTTTGACTATGATAATAGCATGGTGTTTTCAGTCTCCACAAAAGAAAGTAAATGAGTTGTATTACTCCATAGAGACTTGTCCAATCAAAAAGTGGTTTTAGGATTTGGGAAGTATACTTATCTAGAGGTATTGGCCTTGGAAATTCAGTATTTGACATCGCCCATGATAATTTTAGTTAATAACTTCAAAGAAAATTCATATACCCCCATACCTCAATTTTTTTTCCAGACATTCAAAATTTTCAAGTTTAGCTGTACAACATTAATTCTCTTCCATTGCTGGGGAAGGATATGCCTACATTGACATAGGCAATCTCTTTAATCCCCGCCTGTTTCTCTTTCCACCTGCTCTTTGGGACTGCCACCTTAACATTTTACACTTTGCCTTTTATTTTCCCTTTATTATGTTCCCCTTGGTTAAATATGAATATTCCATAGGACTTAAAAGCTGTTAAAAAAATAGTCCATCCTCCAGACCAAACAGTCCATTTCACTTATGGATTGCCCAGGAGGTGTGAAGCCAGGACCTAGCTTCTGAGGGCAGTATTAATAGCTGTTCAGCTTTTAGCAGAAACCCACATCCTCCAGAGGCGCTGTCAAAAATACATCCCTCCAGTTGGGCTGGGCTTTGGTGCTGAGGCCTCAGCCAGAGGGCTGAGCTGCTTGTTAGGAGAGAACATGTAGTAGCCAGCAGAGTTCAGCAGCCAGGCCATTGCAGTTGGACTGAGTGTGCTTGTGGTATAGATCATGGGCAGAATTCATGTATTTGCATATTGGAGTGAATGTGAAGGGTTAATTAGGCCCTGCTTCTGCTGAGATAATTTGTTAAAATGAAGACCACCACTAGAATTCACACCTTTTGAAAGGGCAGTGTTGTGTTGTTGTTGTTGTTGTTTATTTTACTGGAAAGAAGCCAATTTTTTTATTTAAAATTATTTTTTTTTGTCAAAAAAGACGTGTTTCCTTTTTTTACTTTTCTGAATTTCCCAAATATTCTTTAAACCAGTACAGATTAACATTACATATACTTCATTTAAACAGTTTTACAAATTTCTATATTTATCATTTTAGAAGTTTTGGTCAAAATAATCTTACTGCAAAAAATCGAATAACCATAGAAATCCAAGATGAAAATTGACCATGACTATGACACCTAATCAGATCTATGGTTTCATTTGTCTTTTAGTCATTGTCTATGTACATAATCAGTTTTCTATGTATTTCCCATGGTAACATTTAGGTTTATATCTTACGTTTTCATTTAAACATTATTTCATGAGTATTTAACCTTTTTTTTTTTTTTTCCTTTTTTTGTTCCAGTTGGTTTTATTGGTCTTTTGGAGCTAACCAATGTTAATATCCTGGTGTGTGTGCTACACATTATCTTTTTCTGTCTTTATACAATTACATGGGAACAGTTAAGGTTTTTATTTATTTGCTTGTTTTTTTGTGGAATCATACTATACAGCTTATTTTATTAGTAGTGTAACAGGTAGTGAACTAAATCAATTAGTAGAACTCTAATTCATTTTTTAATACATGCTTCTTAATACTAAGATGATCTTTTAAAGTTTCCTTTTAGTTTTAAATTCCATTTCTAAGATTTGAGCTAAACAAGATAAGTGAAATGACAAAGCAATTTAAAAATACTTGTTTGAGGCTCAGGTTTTGGAACATTTACTCTGTTAACTTTGAGAGTTCAAAGAGGCAGTTTCTTGCTGGGTAGAGGTTATTTATTCTGCTTATTGAAAAGCCCTAATAGGTTTGAAAGGCCTTTAAATACAGGACCCATCCATCCCATTTGCAGAGTGTACACCTGTCTGCTGCTAGCAGGATGTCTGGACAGGAGCCATATTAGATGCCTCATTATTTATGCTTCTGAAATTCTCTGTTATCCATGCGTTTTTATGTCTGTCATTCAAATACGGATGTCTAAATTGACCTGAGACCAAGCTTAAGCAATGTCTCTCTATGTCAAGACCTCTCAGAAGCCTTTCAGAACAGCTGAAGTACTTCTGAATCTTTGTTTTGACCCTGACTGCTACTTCCTGTCTTTGTGACCGTGGCAAGTTACTTCTCTTAATTTTCACTTCCATCTGTAGACTTAAGGGACTTTGACTAGATGGTTCCTTAGATTTCTTCTAAATTCAGTTCTTGATTTTTGTGATTTCCCTTATGTCTGGGCTCAGCCAAACTCCAGCGACAGGAAGATGAAACTTTACCATCTCAGGAAGCTCCAGATTTTCTTTCTCATTTAGTTAAGTCTCAGAATAGTGAGGGACTTTACATGAGCTAAGTAAAGTACACATAAATCAAAAGTTTTTACCCTGATTTTCAGTTGAGGCTTGCCTGAGGTTTGTGCAACCGTTTAAGGTAAGTCTGCAGTGGGAACCTGAAGATGCAGTTAGAATTTGAACCATGTTACCAATAGGAACTGAGTAATCCCAGGCGTTGGGGTGAGAATATCCTTTATTCCCCACACATTTCTTTTCTCCGTCAGGTCCTGAAACTTGAACCCTCTTCGGAGTGTGTGCTTCTGGTCTTTTGTGATGCCCCGGCATACACTATGCTGGGGACATCACACCAGTCATGGAACCTGCACAGGAGTCAGGAGGCAGCCCGTAGGGGCAAGGTAAGTGCACTGGTTTGTTTTGTAGCTATGTTGTGTGGCTTTGTGAAATGTTAAATATATGCATTTATGCCTTTTGGGATATGAAGTGGCATTTAATCATTATATCCCAAGAAGCATAATCGTTTTAATTGTGCAAAACCGCACAATATAGTTAAAAAATACAACCAATAGCACAACCCTTATGCATATCTTTAAAGGCCGACTGCATCTTCCTGAAAGGTTCCATGGCTGGTGTTGCACCTCTTACATAGTGTTTGTGAGAGCTGTTAATCCCATCAGGGGCAGCCTACCACAGCACCTCAGAAGTGGGGAGCAGTGAGTTTTCACGTGATTTTTGTGCCTAGTGTATTTGGCATGGAAACTAGACTTGATGGTTCTCTTTGCAGGATGCCTTTAACCTTAGCTTTAATGGCTGCAGAGTGTATGTTTGACAAAACAAGTGAGTGGATGGTGGCTCTTGGGCTGACTTGCCTCCTAGTCTTAGGATGTGAGAGTATTCACCCTTTGCCTTTCTGCTTAGGGGGCTGCAGGACAATGTGTGTGGGTGTGTTCTTGAACATTTGGCCATAGAATGGTAGGACTGATTTATTCACATGTGAATAATGGCTGACACGGCTTTCTGAATTGTGGAAAAAACAGATTCATCGAACAGGCCACATCGGACAGTGTTCACCCGAGCCATTGAGGCATGTGATCTTCACTGGCAGGATAGCCACTTGCAGCACATTATCAGCAGTGACCTATACACCAACTACTGTTACCATGACGACACAGAAAACTCCCTCTTTGACTCCCGCGGGTGGCCCCTCTGGCATGGTAAGTGGCCAAACCGGAAAGACATTTCCATGACTTCTTTGTTTAGTTTCTATAGCATTATTGGAGTGGGAGGTGGAGAGTTGAGGGATTCAATGGGATATGGATGAGTGCTTGGCAATAGTTGCTGAGTTTTTCATTCAAATCCAAGTTCAAAAATGGTTTCTCGTGTCTTTTTCCTGGTATTTTGGGGGGGAAATATCTTAACTTTTGAACCCTGGTTTTGTAGATAAATCTGACAATGGCAATTTCCTCCCCTTTAACTTTCTGTTTCAGAACACGTTCCTACAGCCTGTGCAAGAGTAGATGCGTTGCGTTCTCATGGGTACCCAAGAGAAGCACTGAGACTAGCGATAGCTATTGTTAACACATTAAGACGACAGCAGCAGAAACAGTTGGAAGTGTTCCGAACTCAAAAAAAAGGTGAATGTAAAGGAGTTTGTTTCCATTGGAATGGGATTCTTGGTGACGACATCACTAGGTATTATGTTCATCTGGGAATGATGGCTTTTAAAACTAGAGCCATAGAGATGGCCTTACTCCCCACTCATTTAAAAATATTTAACAGCTCATCTGTGAGAAATTTTAGTCATTTTTACCCCTGGCTGAATGTTAAAAGAAATAAGATTTTTTCAAAACTCCATAGGTTATTTAATTTTTAAAGGGTAATAATAAAGTTTGATTAACTATTTAGTATGCCTGATAAATGAATTATCTAAGATGCAGGCTAACCAAATATCTTATTCTGTGAAAGTGACTTTTAGTTCCAAAAGTAAGAATTTTGGGGGTAGACCACCTATGTTTGAATTCTAGCAGTAGATCTCAGCTGGATGATCTTAGACAAGTACTTAACCTCTCTGTGACTGATTCCTTATTTGTAGAATGGGGACCTATCTCTCAAGAGTTATTGAGAAGATTGAACTAGTTAATTCCTGTAAAATACTTAGAACAGTGCCTGGCACAATGTACAAACACTCAAAAACTTACAGCTAATAATTTGTACATCAGAACATTTTATTTATTTAAAACGATCAGAACAGAACTCCTGAATTTTTCAGGTTCTATAAGTGACATTTGTTGAACTAAAAGCCAGTAAGACTCGTTTAATTTCTCTGTATCTCAGTTTACTAATCTTTTAAATTTTATATAAGTGTTACTGGATGATAGTTGTTGCAGAGGGTTATGTTACATGCATAAGGACCTGATCACAAAGAAATAATATATGCTTTTTCTGATTAATCCATACATTTCATTGCTCCTTTTATATGTATAAATCTTTCACTTTTTTCCTTGTTTAGTAGGGGTTTTTGTTTGTTTGTTTGTTTTCATTCTGGAATTTTGTTAAAAGGGATAGTTTTAGTTAATGTTTTTTTGGCTTATGTTTTTAATCCTTGGGTAATTATATGTACCTAGATTATATTTTTAAATTATTAAAAGTTGTTGAGATAAGCTGGGGATTGGGGTGAGTATTCATTATAATTTTAATGCCTCCTATATTGGAAGCATTATGAAGGTTAACTACCACTTTCATTTGTATGATGAAAGAAAATTCCAAAGTTACAATTTGATCCAAAGCAAGATCAGATGGAAGTAGCCCTGATAATCATTTCTTTGTCTAGTTGTTCAAGTTCTTCATCTCATCACTGGTTACCAGATGTGTTGCAAAATATGTTGCTAGGCTCTTTGGAAAATTTTGCTGAGATACACCTCCTCTCCCCCTAACCCCCTCCCCGGACAGTCCGTGGCCCAAAGGTGTTTACTTCTGAAAAGTATAAAGGATTATATTCAGGTATTGGAGAGTGAAGCACTTTTTGCAAAAAGAAAGCTAGCTCTCTTTCTTTTTTGGTGAGCATATGATTTTTTTTTTATCATATAAACTCTACTAAGAAATGTTGGTTTTAAATTTTATTTGATTAAAATGTTGCAGTATCTAAAAAAAGCAAAATAGAAAAATGTTAGCTTATTTAGTTGAGTTAGATTACATGTTAAATTAGACCCTGTCTTTGAGGTGATTTTGTAGCCTAGGTCTAAGCTATTCTTAGACCCATTTCTCTTTTATCCTGCAAACAATGAAAAGTTTTATTTCAGACTATTCTTATGTATTGCTAAGATTACAAATTTATACATATCTGTAGCTTTCCTTACTTTTTTTTGGTTTGTCCATATTGAAAAACCAGACTTTTCCATAGCTGTTACAAGTCCAAAGTGCCATAACATATTTGCTATGTTACCAAGATTAAGTAATGAATTACCTTGTATATTTTGAATACTATTTGACAGATAGGTCAGCTTCCTGGTTCTGAAAAAAGTCATATTCCTTTTTAAATTTATTTCTCCCATTTCTGTGTTTTTCGTTACTTTTTGTAAAGAGTAAGCAGTTTGTAAAATTTTATCCCATTTCCATCATTTGACAATTGTATTAGTTAGGGTTCTCTCGGGAAACAGAACTGAGAGGAAAAATCTATAAATAGTATGAGATTTTATAAAATTGTTTCACACGACCATTAGGATGCATGGGTCCAAATTCCATTGGGCAGGCTTCAAGTCAGGAACTCCAATGAAGGTCCTCAGTGAATTCCCCGGGAGAAGTTGTCTGTCTGAGGTAGAGATGGAAATTCTCTTCCTGACTGCTGAAATCACTTCTCCTTTTAAGGCCTTCGACTGATTGGATGAGACATCTCTCATTACTGATGAAAATCTCCTCAGTTGATCATAGATGTAATCAGCCATAGATGCAATCAACTCTCTGATGATTTAAGTCCATGAAATATATGCACAGTACATTTAGGCCAGTGCTTGCTTGACCAAACAACTGGGCACCATCCCCTAGCCAAGTTGACACATGAGCCCAACCATCACAACAATAGGTTATAAGGAATACATACAGCACTTCCCTTCACCAAATATCCCTCCCTTCCTACCTCCCTCTTCCTCTCTCTCTCTCTCTCACTATATATATATATTTGGTTGTTCCCAAGAGTAATGCTTATACTTCTTTTCATATTGCTTATGTATATGAAAGCCAGTGATAGAAACCGTAGGGAAGGTCCTTTCCAAGATATCTAGGACCCTGACGTATATAAACTTGAATTCATTGTGCCAGATCATACCTCATTTTTATGTACTAATAGTTGATTTCAAAACTAGTAGATTTCTGAAGGAATATTAGTTCAAAACTAGTAGATTTCTGAAGGAGTATTAGATTCACGGAATAGTTCTTTATTTTTATTTTATTTGTATATAGATTTTGTTATATTTTACTTTAAGAAGGAGCTGTTACTATTATTTATTTCTGTAGTAAAACTTAGAGGTAAAATATTATATTATTTGTAACAGTGGAATTTATCTTTATAAATCTGCAGCTTTTTTTCAGCACTCAGTAGTTGAACTAAAGAATTTGAATGTGCTAATATTCTGTGAAGAAAATGAAAAAGATACATTTCATCCAAATTACATGCTTTCTTCTATCATTCCCCTTTGTGGTAAAGGTCCTCTCTTAAAATGGCTTACAGTCCACAATAGGAAGACTTTCATCAGGCTATAGGGGAGTAATTTAATTATACTCATACAATAGCCCAAGTCTAAACCAGGCTTCAGATGCCTTCTGGTACCCAATTTAGATGACCTAGTGAACAGTCTGAGAGATATCTTCTTAATGTAGCTGTAAAGTTACACAATTGATAATTCTAGGAGAATATCTTAGTCCTCTCTAATGCATTCCTAGGAAAGTGAGGGAACTGCCCCTAGTATCTCAGATGAAACTTTGCAATTAATTTTCCCCATACAGCAATGTTTTAATAGGGTAAGGAGTAATGTTCACTCAGTGCCACTTATATGGATTTAAAGATGCTCCTTTAGAATTCAAAACAGTTCCCAAGTTGTAGATTATGTGTACCTGTTTATGTGTCCACTGAATGCAGTATTACTTTGTCTGGATGCCATTGTTAAATGGTAAAACCCTTCTTCCTCCCACTTCTCTCCTTTCCTCTCCCTTCTTTTCCCCATCTCCCAATTCCATTTTCTTGCACAGAGCTACCCCATAAAAGTATAACCTCAATAACCAATCTGGAGGGCTGGGTTGGACATCCTCTGGACCCCGTGGGCACTCTCTTCAGTAGCCTTATGGAAGCCTGCCGCATTGATGATGAAAGCTTCTCTGGGTTCTCAGATTTTACAGGTAAAGCCATTGATATTTGTCTCACATGCTTTTCTTTTTCTAAACCCTGAATGACATTATTCACTGTTTTCCTTCACAGTTTGTTTTATGAATCCATAAACTTAACAATACCTATGGTTAACAAGAGAGCAAAGAAATGGGGATTCTCGTGCGTTTCAGGGAGGTATCTACCAACTGGGAAAAGTTTTAGAGTCCACAGTTGGCAACGTGTGTCAAGAACCTTAAAATATTTATTCTCTTCTAACCAGTGATTCTGCCTCTAAGAATTTATATTTATGACTATTTTCTAATATAAAGATATGAAATAGGAATGTGCATCATAGCATTTAGAACTGAAAACTTTTGCTTAGCTGCTTTTCTAATTTGTCTTTGCATTAAAGGTGACTTATTTAAATACTTTAGCATACATTAAAGGGAGGATTAAATACCATTAAAACTGTCCAACATCACACATTTCTTTAAAGTGGTGCTTTGAAATTTCTCTTCTGCCCCTTGAGAATTAAGAATCATCCCTCAAAAGACTTCCCAAGGGCAGTGGGTAGAGGTGAGAAAGGGAGTAAGAATTGTCCCTCTGCTGCTGCCAAGCCTGGGTGAGGTCCATAGGTTAATTATCTTGCCCTTCATAATTTCCCCTGTGGTGGTTACCTTCGTGTATTATGGGTGACCCAGACTCTGTCTGGAGGGTCAAAGGCATGACTCTGAATTAGCTTGCTTGGGAGTTTGGTGGTTGAGGCTTGTTATAATTTCTAATAGAAACCTTTTAACAGAGACAAGAGAATGCTCAAAACTTATCATCCCTGTTGTGCTAACTGATAACTCTTGCATAACAAAAAGGACCTTGAAATTGAGTTACCTATATTTTGTTCTATGTATTTTTATTACGCATTTCACAGTGTAATAAAAGTATGGAAACTTAAGTGTCAATCTTAAAAGATTAATTACTGTTCTCATCACTGTATAATTTTAGAGTTGTTTAAAATTATTTTCATTCTTAAATATTCTTACTATCTCTAATTTGTAGTTTTCTTTGGTGATTCATTTTCAGTGGGAGAAAAATATTCTTAAATAGTCTATCCTCTAAAATGTATACATTCAATTATTTATAGTCATTTTTTTAAAGATACCAGAAAACTGTGTACTTTAACCTAAGAAACATGTTCTCTGGCCATCTCGGAATTAAGTCAGTAATTCATCTAGCAGTACTGGGTAGAATAAATATTTGTGCCTATCATAGTACCTGCAAAAATAGTTTCTAAGCTCTGGTTTTTGTGTGACATTTTACAGAGAATATAGGACAATGCAAATCTCTGGAATACCAGCATCTACCTGCACACAAATTCTTAGAAGAAGGGGAATCCTATTTAACGCTGGCTGTGGAGGTAGCCCTGATAGGGCTAGGACAGCAGCGCATCATGCCCGATGGGCTGTATACGCAGGAGAAGGTTTGCCGGAATGAGGAGCAGCTCATCTCTAAGCTTCAGGAAATTGAATTGGATGACACACTGGTGAAAAT
>PVKH010016261.1:0-15799 GCA_004027955.1 Chaetophractus vellerosus
TAAAAAATAAATCTTTTTAAAAAAAGATATCTAAATGAATATATTGAGCTTTTTTTTGGTTTCGGATTTTTTTTTTTTTTTGCTTTTCTACAGAGACATGTTTCCATCTCTATGCTTATTTTCCTGGATATATAAATTAACCAAAATTTTCCATACCTATGTTTATTTTCTTGGATATACAAATTATACAGTATTTAGCAATTGCAATTTTATCTAATAGATGTACAACTATTCTTCCAAACAAATAATTAGAGATAAATGAAACTAAAGCTTTAAAAATACTGGGTTTCCTATAAAGGAGATTAAATCTCTAAATGCAGGACACAAAGTGATTCATGTACATGTTTTAATATTAAGAGTAAAAAAAAATATGTATAATTTATACCTACAGTAAAAGAAGAACAAAAATAGCCTGTGTCAGCCTTAGCAAACAAACGGCTCTATCAAGTGACCAACTAGAAAAGATTCACACTAGAGGCATAATAAATAACAGTAATGATGACAACCATCTCCCATAACTACATTACAGCCCATTGTCCACATCTGATTATACTAGTCTAGACCTCGGCTAAACACATACATGCAGTTTTACCAAGATTCTAATATTACAGCTATGTTTTCTGGGCTTTCTGTGATGCCCATTTGTAGCCAGTGTTTTCTAGTAAAACCTTCCCATTGAGAGAAAATGAAAGTTGCCACTTTTCTGCATCCTATCAACTAAGAATGTAGAAGCAATGTTCCTGAGCTGGCAGTCTTTCTAGCATTGTAATTTGTTTGACATGAACTACACAGAAAGATCACAAGCCCAAACTAAGAGGGGAAAATGTTTCCAAAGTCTTCAGTAATACGTAAACTACTAAAATTTCACTTCTCAGACTACCACCTACATAGATTAATATAGTCCTTATGTTATATTGTAGAATTATTACTCAACTCTCTATGTACCTACCTCCTTGCTCACATCTCTTTGTCTCATAGTAGTACAGAGCCTGGAATGGAAGCAGAATGGCCAGTTTGCAAACTACCACATGTTCTCTATGAAAGAATTCCTTAGGACTAAGAAAGAATTGTTTCTCAATAATGTGCACATAAAAAGAGAAAGATTATCAGATGCAGAAAATCACTGAAAGAGATGGCTGTGATGGCTGCCCACTTGGAATTCACTTGAGGATTTTCTCTATTGCAAAACATTCACAACCTTCTCTTTTTGTATAAATGCCTTTGTCCCTTCACTGCCAGTGGCATTTCCTTAGCATTTGCAAGGAACTCATCCTTTTAGGTTCTACTGTGACTACCTATTTAAATATGAAACCTTAATCTCCCTTTTTTTTTTTCAATTTTAACTTCCTCATGGCATTTATCACCTTCTACCATAATATAAACCTTTTTATTTCTTGTCATTTTTGCCAATTAAAATAAGTTGTATGAGGGCAGGGATTTCTATTTTATCCTTTGCTGAACCCCTAGAGCCTAGAGCATGGGCCATTACATAGATATGTGCATAAATCTCTCCTAAATAAATGAATGAAGTGAATGACTATCTTCATTTTCTTTTCACTTAACTCTTCTCAAACTTTAGCTTTCCTCTACCTGTCTCCCATCCCTATTTTTCTCCCCTTTCTCTCTAGTCATTTTCATATAATATAATAAAATTATTCTATTTATATATAAGCTGTTGTAGTTTAAAAAAAAAAACAGCATCAAAAACAACTGTAAAGGCCATGAAACTCATACAAACATAAGGACATACAACAGGCCTGCTGGATCCAATCCACTTTATCCCAAAGTTATATAAATTTGGCCTGGCAAAGAAAAGCCAAACAACAAATCCTATACTGGCAAACATTTAAAGCCCTGAAATCTAGTGGAATTAGATTGTTAGGGGCTGAAAAATCACAATTCAAATGCAGCACCATTTTTTCACATTACAGTGTAGGGCAGGAGGGAATGCCAAAAAAGTAACCATGGAAAAACTGTTTGAATATGAAATCACAAATAAAATTTCTAAAACAAGACTCTAATCTGTTAAACTCAGTATGTTATATAAATTACCTTAAAAATTAAAAGTAAAAAATAACTTGTGTATATGATTCTTTTTTTTAAAGATTTATTTTTATTTATTTATATATCCCCCCCTTGCTGCTTGTGCTTGCTGTGTTCATTTGCTTTGCGTTTTTCTGTGTCTGCTTGTCTCCCCCTGCTGCGGCATCCTGCTGAGTCAGCTCACCGTGCGGCGGCTTGCCTGCGCATAGCGGCTTGCCTTCTCCAGGAGGCCCCGGGAACCAAACCTGGGGCCTCCCATGCGGTAAACCAGAGCCCTACCAATTGGGCCACAGCTGGTTCCCATATGATTCTTTTAAACCAAAAAATGCACGATGAAAATAGGAAACTATGTTCATCCTCATTAAAGGGAGAAAAATCTAGTTCTCTTTGATAAGCCATTATCGTGGCTGGAAGCTGTATATACCCCAGAAAAACATGGTCTTAAATCTATCTTATTCCTGTAAGTGTGAACCCATTGTAAGTAGGACCTTTTGATGAGGTTACTTCAGTTAAGGTATGGCCCAGCCCAATCAGGATGGGTCTTAATCCTATTACTGGGGTCTTTTAAAGGCGGAATGAAATTCATAGAAAGTGAGAGAAAGCCATAGGAAGCAAGAAGCTGAACATCAAGGGAACCCACAAGGGAAGGGAGATTCTAGAAGAGGCCACTATGTGCATTGCCATGTGAAGAGAAGTCAAGGACCAAGGATAGCCAGTAGCCAGCCCCAGAACACGAGTCTTCAGGAATAAAGCATTGCCTTGATGACACCTTGATTTGGACTACTTTTAGCCTCAAAACCCTGAGCAAATAAATTCCCATTATCTAACCTAACCCATTTCATGGTATCTGCTTGAGCAGCCGAGGAAACTAAAACAGACATTAAATCTTCACACAATGAAAAGCATTAACTAAGAAAATCTTTAAGAAAAAAAAATAATAACACATACCTCATTTTAAACCTCCTATAAAAAGTTCTATATCGATTCCATCCAGGGTTGGAATAGAGGATGAAAGTCTCATTTCAACAAATCCATGGAACAATGACCACTGACTCTACTCCCAAAATAAGATCATATTTAAGCAACAGTTCATAAAAGTTATTATACTTACAATTTTAAAACATTTAGCTGAAAAACATTTGGCTCTTTAAGTAATACTCCAGGGTTTCCAAGAGTATATCAGTGCTATAATTCAGATTTTGGATCCCATTTTTATAGATAAGGCTAAATTGTAGTCACAATGTTTACATAAGTCATCCAAATACTTTTGTCTTTTTACCAAAATATAACCCAAATCCAAAATACGAACGATAATGATCAAGGAAGTCAGAATGAAAGTAATTTTTACACTCACTCCTTCCTTCTTTTTTCCTTCTCCCTCTCCACCTTTCTATCTATCCATTCATTCTTCTACTCACTCACGCCACAGACATTTACTAGGAATCTATGATATGTAGAGAAGAAAAATGTAGCAGCTAAATGAATGGTCAGAAAGCAGAAGTGCAATCTAAGCAGTTGCATTTTGAAAAGACATACAAGTGTATTAGTACTAGACACATAGTAACTTTTATGAGGGCTATTTACATAATCCGGTACAAGTCTGAGTTATTGCTGTAATAACTATCCCTAGAGGGTAATTATGCAATAGGTCCAGTAGTATGTGGAATAATCTGTCCCTTCTGTGCTTTTTTTGAAGCGTAAAATCCCAGGAGGCTTTAGAAATTCTCAAAATTTATGTTTAGTGAACTAAACCCCCTACAATTATAGGAAATCTTATTAATTACTGGTGTATTTAGCACACTACAAAATTCAAGATGAAAATTCAAACCTTAAAAATTTTAACATTTAGTTTACTACTTCCTTGATTTTTACCATCAGAAATTTTTAAAACTTTATCAGCAATGCAATCATGTGTGTATGCTTTTTTTTACTTTAACAGATAAATGAAATAGAAACAATGAAGAAAAATTAAAAGAAAATTTAAGAAAACAAGTAACAAGAAAGATAAACTCCATAGGATTCCTTGTCAATTTTAAGGTATAAGAATTTTACTGATATGAAATTTGTACTGCTTTTCCAGAATTTTAGAGTGTAAAAACAAAAACAGGAAGGAACACCTAAATATATAAAATATAAAGGATGGTCATATTTATCCATTGCCTGGTTCCCTAACTAAGAGACACAAGTCAAACAAGTTAAGTTTTAAGACAACTAGCCATCAGCAAATCATTATAAATTTCACTGAGTAATATCTCATAGAGCAGCTGCCTTGTTCACAGCTGCCAAGTACAAAATTGGAGCTTAAAATGCTCTATTAAATTTTAGAAAGTGACATCACTAAGGCCTCTGTAAATAATAGGAATAAGAAGAAAAGCAAATATGAAATTAAAACCCACTACTTTAAACAAATGAGAAAAGACTAATGAGAGAATAATCATTGACAAAGAATTGAATTTACAAATGAAAGCAACAGTCCTACTGGAAACTGTTTAACTAAACATATTTTAAGGTGAATGAAAAGCAACTAATATAAAGCCAAAACAACTATGCAAATTAACTGAAGCCTAATACATTTAATAATACTACACTTGAATTTAGTACAACACTGAAACTTCACATTCCATTCAAGAAAGTCAAATGAAATGGCGATAACTACACATTATTTCCTACTAATGTAGTACCATGACACCACAGAACAGTCTAAAAAAAGTCTTTACTATTCTTTAAATAAGTTAGAACTGTTTAAAGAAAGTTGTTTTCAAAAAGAATACAATGATTTTAGATCAATTACTTGCATATTTAAAAATAAAGAGCAATGATGATGATGATTCAATTTATCACAAAGCACCCATAAACAAAATTATTATTTAGGAATAACAATGTTTTTGCTCACAAATTGTAGAAATTTAATTTTTTTCAAAACAAATTTTTATTAAGTATGTGTAATTTCCTTTCTCTTGGTAAAAATACTCAAAGAACTATCACTCAGTAATTACTGATTATTTTAGCACCTAAAATAAATTTATGTTTAAAATGGAATGTTGTTGACATGAAACATATCAATAATTGAAATCAAAACAATATATTTACAAAGCAGTAGCTTATCAATTAAACACGTAGGTCAAAGAGGAACATTTCTACCAAACAATTACTTATGTCTGACCTAAGTAATTGATTTACTAAAAATACCCATCAAACCCAATAAACTTTATGCTATAGTATCAGTCTGTAAAGGGTCTTCAGGTTATTTACACTAATAAAACATTAATCAAGGGCCAAATTTATAGCAGCTACTCTATAAATGAGGTCACGGCAGGTCAGACTTACATAAGAAAAAAAAAGTTGGTCTCTGCAGTGAAAAGACAATCCAAGTCACTACTCTTCTTGTCACTGAAATTAAGTCCATTTAAGTGAACACAAAAAAATTCTTCACAAATACTACTCTTAAAAAGTTATTTCTCATTAAAAAACTCATTTATTCCCATAGTATTATGTATGTATAAAAGGAAAGCCAAATCTACTGATTTAGAAAAATAAGCCTCTGAATTGTCCCTTAAAAATAAATACTATCTGTTAAATAATGAGGTTGTACATTTGCCACAGAATAAATTTGCAAAGGTTCTACACAAAATCTTTCTCTACATTATTTCTCTGATTTTATTTTCTACTTTTCTTCCCTTTAATCACTTTGTTTGCACTATTTTTGATCTCCTTCTTTAAATTTGTCAAAGAAGCTCTCACTTTTTAGGGCCTTCCCAATGGCTATTCCCATATCCTTGAAATGATTTTTCTTTACATACCCCCATGGTTAATTCCCTCACAAATCTTTCCTCAAATGTCACCTGGTTATGAGTCTTAATCTCACTAGCCTATTTAAAAGTGTAACCCATGCTAACCATTTATACCTCCCTCAACAATCTCCATTCCTTCACCCTGCTACACATTTTTCTTCCACATATTATATAACTAACTAACTTAAATTCTTTATTGCTCAATGCCTATAAGAATGTAAGATATGTATTTTTTTAATATACTGCTGTATCCCTAACATCAAGAACAATGTCTGGCACATAATCAGTGTGCAATAAATACTGGCTGAATGAATGAATAGATGAGGAAATTCAGGCCCAAAGAAGTAAAAGTACTTGTCAAATATCAAAGCTGAAACTTGAACCCAGGGTTAACTTTAAAGCTAATGCTCTTAATCATGAGATTATATTGCCTCATCTTTTAAATGTAATAACTTTCATAATTATTACATGCTAATCAAAATCTCCTTTTATAATTTTTTTTAAAAAAAGGAAACAATTTTTTTTTTAACAAATAGACCCTATAAATCATGGTAAACCTGTTAGTGTTTTACACTAAATAGATATATTTGTAATACCTCTTGCCACCTAACTCTTTTTTTTTTCTATATATAAACTCTATCAGCATCCAGTATATCAGTACTATAATTCAGTCAAAGTGTCATTCATTTTTGATGAATAAATACTTTAAAGTTTGTGCTAAAAGTAAGACCAAAGTATTACTCACATATTGAGAAATATTTATTGATTGCCCACCACATGACAGACTCTAACTTGCAATTTAGCCATAATTATCATATAATTATCATATGGATCACTACAATAACCCTGCTGCTGTTCTCGCTTCTGATCAGGTCTCCTTTCCTTCAACCCAGCTATCTTTCCAAAACCAAAACAGCATAATGATACTACTTTGCCTAAAAATCTTCCAAGACTTCCCCATGCCTTTAAGTTAAAGTCTAAAAATATTATTATCCAAACATTTAATTGGATTTCAACAATTCACAAACACACAAATGCTTTTCATACATACATCCTCCAATTTATCCAAAATGCCCCCTTTTCCAGAGTCTACATGACTACCTCTACTCCTCCTTCAAAATACATCAGAAGAATCATGATCTTTGGGTATTACCTGACTCTTGCATACTAAATTAAGATTCTTTCTCTATCCTCTCTTGGTATCCTATAATTACATACCTCTATCACAAAATTTAGCACAATGCATTATAACTATAGCTTTATTTATTTGTTTGCAATATACTAATCTGTTAGCAACCATAATTACTTAATGAATAAAAGAATTTAGTATTTAATATTAAATAAAGTTAAGAGCATATTTTTCTTCCATTTCTGTACATTAACAAGAGAGATTAGACTCTAGTTACTAAGACTTTAGCATAATATATTATAATTACTGCAGTGATAAGGTCAGTCTTCCAATAACACTACCCAGAATGCTATGAAACAATACTTTTGCTCAGAATGCTATTTCCAAGGGCTGCCTTTTAATCTAGAACCTTAACAATCTATAAACTTTTAATCTAAGTTCTGGAACATAAATTCCATTAAACCAAAATAATCTGCCACTAAACATTCATAAAGTGGTCACTCATCATTTCCTCAATTTACTCTCTTATCTTTTAATATTTTCACTCTCAAATTGATTTTCTCCCTTATAACCTTTTTTTCATCTCTGTACTTTTTCTTTCCTTTTCTTTCCCATGACTCAATTTTCTTTTCTTGAATCCTTTTGTCTCTGTTCTTTAACTAAGTGGAAACCATACCTAATCTCTTCCTCCCTATTCTCATCAGGACAATAAACAAATTTGTCCCCACTTCCCCTTACGGTCAGTCCATGACCTGAGAAATAATACAGACATCTTAGTCTATTAGCTGTACAAACATAACAAAATTTTATAGAAAGTCCTAATGAGTATCATCTTTCCTTCTATCTGTTAATATAATAATCTCAGTTTTCTTTTGCCAAACTTAGGAATAATTAATAAAAAATAAAAATGAGAATTTAGTCATTAAGCATGTAGCCATTAAGAAAATCATAAAATGTTTGAATATTGTTATCTGAGAGCTCTGCTACATTACTGAAGTTGAAAATAATAAATATAGTACCCCAAAATATCTGTTCCAATGACAAAATACAGTAAGATTTTAAAGTAAAATATAAATAGATATGAAATAGATTACCTTCCTTCATTGACAAGTTCAATAAAAGCGAGACCTGCATTCTTCTGAATAGAATTCTGCCACTCCTAAAAATTAGTAGAAAACAGGTGGTGAAATTTCACTTTGTAGATTATTTCTCTTACAATTGCAAAAATTAAAAACATCACTGTATCAATTTCATACCTTAACTCCAAAAGGCAAGGCGTTGTCAACGTACACTAAACAAGTTAGCAATGGTTTGATTCAATATAAATTTTAAAAGCCTATCTATATTTACAGTAACGGTATTCTATACCATTATACCTTAATCTAACTGAAATAGTTTCAAATCGTGCAATGGTATAAAGTGGTTAAACAATATCCAGTGATTATATAACTGAGAAATTTTTAAGTTCACCCTTTCAAAAAAACTATGACAGTCTAAAGAGATTTACTAGAACCATTAATCATATGTAATATTATAAATATACCCATGGATAATATAAATTTCATCTACAGGTTGATCTCTGCAACCATATACTCAAATTTCCAAATGACAAAAACAAGAAAGGAAATCTCCCTTGATTACATTAATGTCATTAAAAAAAAAAGAAGACTGTGAGTTACTGGTACAAATTATGACCAAGACTCACCCACTTGAAGGCAATAAACTCATGACTGGTTTAAAGTATATCTGTTAGAGCCCAAAGAATGCCTCCTTCTACAGTATCAGAACATTACAAATTTAATCTCACCATCTCAGGGTCAGCTGATGAGCAACTTAACTCCATCTGCTAACTCCATTAGTTCCTCTTTGCTATGAAAAATAACATTATTCACAGTTTCCAGAGATTAGGATGTGAACATCTTACAGGGTGCATTACTCTCCCTAACTGCAGAATAATTGTAGAAAATCTATAAAAGCATAAGCATGAAATCCTACACAGGAGAGAGGGTCTGAGTAGGATGGAGAACTTGAGAATATTGTAAACTTTGGACACTACACACATTATGGAGAATCAAAGAAGTACACCAACAAGTGGAAGACTACTGAGCCCAAAGTCAACTATCATACTATAACATAAGTCACTATTTACATGTTTATCTTTCCACATAGTAGGAGAGCTCTTTAAGGATAATGCCCTTAGATTTAGTTCCTTGTTAATTAAATAGCCCCAAGAGATATTTGTTGAACTTGGTAAACCTGAACTCCAGCAATTTAATGGAATAGCTATTAGATTATTTTTCTTATTTTAATCACAGTTCTAAATTTAGTAATTTGCATTTAACTCCTCTTAGAGACAAAAAAAAAAAAACCTTAAGAATAGGCTGTATGTATGCTTCAGCTTTGTATTTGCCACCGTGTTTTCCTTGTAACAGATATTCTTAGAACATAGTGAATTAAATAGAGAGTACACCATAAAGAGCCATTATAGGCGCAGATGTGACTCAAGCAGTTGAACGCCCGCCTCCCACATAGGAGGTCCCAGGTTCAGTTCCCAGTGCCTCCTAAAGGAAAAAAAGAAAAAAAAACAGACAACAAGCAGACAACGAGAAAAAAAAAAAGAGGGGCAAACAATGAGCAAACAGACAAGGGAGCCTGTGTAACTTTTTACACAGGAAAATGATATCTTAAAGATGAATTTGACAATAGAAAGCTAGGTGAAGGTTTTAAGGTCATGGAGACTAGCCAAAATATTGCCTGAATCAGCCAGAAATCGTGGGAGGAAAGCATAAAAATGGGAAAGACCAACCGAAATAAAGAGCAAGGGTGAAAGCCAATAATCATTTCAAAGGAAGAATTAACAAAACTTTCACTCAGGCATCATTTCGTTTGATTCTTTCAAACCGTCTCATGAGAGAGATGGTCCAGATACCATTATTGTTAACCACCAATTTTACTGATGAATGAACTGAAGCTCAGAAGTTAAATCAACATGCCAAAAAGGAAAAATAAATCTCTTGAATGTTCAACTGATGATTCAAATCTAGGTGGTTCTTTTTTTACTACAAAATACATGCATTTTCCTATTCTATTAGGGTGGTTATCAGTCCTGACGAAACAGGATAAATCCTAGCCATATTAATTTAACATCTATTAATCGGGTACCTAAAATGTACCAAGCATTCTACAAAGTGTTGGGATTTACAAAAAACAATTAAAAAAAAAAAAACGAACACTGACCTCAAGGAGCACAGAGCACACAGCCTATCAAATAAATATTATAACCCATGATGAAAAGTACAGTAGAAGAATGTACCAATGATGAAAGTAGCAGAAAAGAGAGAATTATTTAATCTATCACAGGAGAGAAGGAATTCAAGGGGATATAATGCCTTAATTATGTTTTAAAGGTTGAACAAATTAACAAGGATGAAAAGTAACAGTGTGCTCAAAGATCAACAGATGTTAAACATGAAATTTGGGAGAAGCTTTAAATAGTTGAGAATTATAATGTATTTAAGGGAGGGTGAAGTGTGCTAAAAAGTTAGGCTGAAGAGAAAAGGACCAGATTAAGAAGGGAAATCACTTTGAGAGGGATAAGGGGAATCCAGACAATAGAGTGAGGGATTTCACCTAATGAGTTAAACTGTGTTTAAGAGATAATGAGGCACTTAATTAGAAATGTACTACTGGGGACAAGTACTAAAACATACCCATCAATCAAAATGTAAAAATATGAAACTAGGAATCAACAGCATAGAGGCGATATTTGCAGTCCTGAAAATAGGTAAATTTTCCATGGAAAAATGTATGCTAGGGTAAATAAATAATATAGATCAGAGAACTGAAATTTTTGGGGCTCAGTGGGTGACCATAATTAGTGGAAGCAGTACTAGGTTGGGGAGGAAGGACAGCAAAGGTGACCAAAAAGAGAGATTTTTGCTCTTATTTAAAAATAAAAAATAAAAAAGAGGGATGTATCACCACAGAAATAAGGGAAAGAAAGAATTCAGTTAAGTAGTAAGTAGTTCAATAAGTTTAATAAGTAGAGCATATTGCACCACTAAAATTGAAAAAAAAAAATGACTAAGACACCAGAAAGGCCATTCAATTTGGCTAGAAAAAATATGAGCTGAATACTATAGTTCATTAGCCTACAAATTATTAAGAGAGGTTATAAATTTATTACAACTATATTTTTATGAATATGTCACCCCTTTAAAAACGTACAAAGGAAGTCACAAGAATATGTACAAAAGAAAATTTTAATCCTCTTATCAAAACACATTAAATAAGTGTTAATTCAATAAAGCTGAACCTTCATGAAGATAAATGTAGCTAAATTTGAGAAATGTCAATGTACAGGCATACCTCGGAGATATTGCAGGTTCAATTCCTGACCAATGCAATAAAGCAAATAGTGCAATAAAGCAAATCACACAATTTTTTTGGTTTCCCGTGTGCATATAAATGTTATATTTTACATTATACTGTAGTCTGATCACAATGGTGGTTGCTAAAGTTTGGGGTGGCTGTGGGAATCTCCTGAAATAACCCAATTCAATGAAGTTTGCCATACTTGATTGGACCTTTTTTTGTGTGTAATTGAAATATTTTATGAGGAATATTGCATATAATTATTTGTAAGAAATATATATTAAGGTGTCTTTAAACAGAAACGTACATAAAACAAGGCTATGTCTTGATTGGTTGACAAAAATGTGACCAGAGGCTCACAGGCACTTAACACTATATTTCTCCTAGGTCAATATTTAGTATTCACTAATTCAGTGTTTTCAGAGACTTTATAGAACATAACTACTGAAATAACAAGTGTCAACTTTATGTTCTCATCAACTCCATCCAACACCTCCCACTCTTAATAAAGAAGGCCTGCCTCCGGGGAAGCTGAGTCTGATTTCTCACCTTGCTTGGAAGAGAGGATGACAGGCCTGCCCCTAAATGGGAAAACTCTACTAGGTATAGTGGCAGCAGCTAGAAAAGCAAAAGTGATTGTGCATTATTTCTGACCTGTTAATATAGCAACAATGTCCATTTGTAAAAATACAGCCCCAGGAATATCATGGGCTCATACGAATTTGTTTAGCAACTCTTCTTTCCTTAGGAGGTGACTAGGAAGGAAACAAGTGGGGAGTAGAACTTGCAAAATATTATGCACTGAAGGCTAGAGCCTTCAGTGCCACACAAATACACAAGTGTGAAGGCCATATTTTGGTTTTACAGCAATTTCTATGCTATACTATTAAACTGAGAAGAAATTTCAATTGACATCATGTTTCTAAAAGAAAATGCTACAAGGTGCCAGGCACATGAGGGAAGTATTTTGGACCATTCCGACCAGCTCAGCTGTCAACTAAACATGGCCAACTGATCCCAGCCGCCGCCATGTGGAGCACAATTGCCCAGCATGAATTCTTGACCCTCAAAATTGTGAGATATAATAAAACAGTCGTTGTTTTAAGTCATTAAGTTTTGGGGTAATTTGTTATGCCAGTAATAGATCATTGTAATTACCATATACTATACACCACTTGTCTATGTGATTTCACTATTTAAAATATATATTAAGGCTTTAAAACTGTTAAGGTTGCTTTACCTTTTGTTCCCCTTAACGGTCTAAAGCCTGGGCAAGTTTTGTAGACTCACCTATTTTAATCCCCAGAGACACATGATCATCTCTCAAATCAACTAGAATAGTTATGCTTTTCTTACAGTTGGTGTTCAGTACTTACTGATAGCACTTTCCATTTCAGAACCTCTCCCCACTGTTATCTAATTTCACATTTCATACTTCATTTTCAGGTAGAGTTAGTGGATTCAGATAGGACCTATCTCTATCAACTGTAGTTTCACATTTATTGTTTTCACCCCAGCTTCATCTAATGTTTTTCCATTCTTATTTTCCCGCTCTTATTTCCTCACTTGAAAGAACAAGACCAAAAAAAACACAAACAAACAAACAAACAAACAAAAAACAGTTGTTGACTGAACCTTTTACAAAAGATTTCTCTGCAGCATGAGATGTTGTTTGATAGCATTTTACTCACAGTAGTCGATTCTCTCAAACCCTGGCACTGCTTTATCAACTAAGTTGATGTAATATTCTAAATCCTTTGTTGCCATTTCAACAATATCCATATCATCCTCACCAGAAGGGGGCTGCATCTCAAGAAAACATTTTCTTTGCTCATCCATAAGGAAGCAACTCCTCATCCACTCAAAGTTTTATAATGAGAAATAGAAGGAATTCAGTCACATCTTCAGGCTCCACTTCTCATTTTAGTTCTCTTGCTATTTTCTACCACATCTGTAGTTACTTCCTCCACTAAAGTATTGAACCCCTCAAAAACATCCATGAGGGTTGGAATCAACTTCTTCCAAACTCCTGTTAATGATATCACAAATGTTCTTCACGGCATCTAGAATACTGAATCCTTTCCAGAAGGTTTCCAATTTACTTTGCCCAGATCCATCAGAGGAATCACTACCTATGGCAGCTAGAGTCTTAAAGGAAATGTATTTCTTAAGACTTGAAAGTTGAAATGACTCCTTGATCCATGGGCTATAGAATGGATGTTATGTAGCAGGCATGAAAACATCATTAATCTCATTGTACATCTCCATCAGAGCTCTTGGGTAACCAAGAGCATTGTCAATGAGCAGTAATCTTTTGGAAGGAATTTTATTTTCTGAGCTCCAGTTCAACAGCGGGCATAAAATATTCAGCAAATCATATTTTAAACAGATATGCTGTCATACAGGCTTTGTTGTTTCATTTATAGAGCACAGGCAGGGACATGTATCATAATTCATAAGAACCCTAGAATTTTCAGAATGGTCAATGAGCACTGGCTTCAACTTCATTAGCTGCATTAGTCCCTAACATGAGAGTCAGCCTGTCCTTTGAAGCTTTGAAGCCAGGCATTGACTTCTCCTAAGTATGAAAGTCCTAGATGACATATTCTTCTCATAAAAAACTGTTTCATCTACATTGAAAATCTGTTGTTTAGTGTAGCCACCTTTATCAATGATCTTAGCAAGATCTTCTGAATAACTTACTGTAGCTTCTACATCAGGACTTGCTGCTTCACCTTGCACTCTGATATTACAGAGATGGCTTCTTTCCTTAAACCTCATGAGCCAACCTCTGCTAACTTCAAACTTTGCTTCTACAACATCCTCAACTCTCTCAGCCTTCAAAGAATTGAAGAGAGTTAGGGCCTTGCTCTGGATTAGGCTTTGACTTAAGGGAATATGGTGGCTGATTTGCACCATATCAGCATTAACTCTGTTTCACTTTCTTATTATTCATGTTTTCACTTGAGCAGCACTTTTAATTTCCTTCAAGAACTTTTCCTTTGCATTCACAACTTGGATAACTGTCTGGCACAACAGGCCTAGCATCAGCATATCTCGGCTTTCAACATGCTTTCTTCACTAAGCTTAACTGTTTTACCTTTGATTTAAAGTGAGAGATGTGAGATTCTTCCTTTCACTTGAACACTCAGAAGCCACTGTAGGGTTATTACTTGGCCTAATTTAAATACTCTTGTGTCTCAGGGAATAGGGAGGCCCCAGGAGGGGGAGAGAGATGGGGAAACAGCCAGTTGGTGGAGCAGTCAAAACACACACAACATATATCAATTAAGTTCATCATCTTATACGGGAGTGGTTCAGGTTCACAGCACCCCAAAACAATTACAGTCATAACATCAAAGATCACTGATCACAGATCACCATAATAGATATAATAATAATGAAAACGTTTGAAATATTGCAAGAATTACCAAAATGTGACACAGAGACATAAGGTGTGTACATGCTGTTGGAAAAATGGCACCAGTAGACCTGCTTAACGCAGGATTGTCATAAGCCTTCAATTTGTAAAAAATGCAATATTTGTGAAGTGAAATAAAGTGAAGCAGAATAAAACAAGTTATGCCTGGATGCATATGCATAAATATAAATATATATACAAATAAGCATATATTATTTTTAAAGGTGTAGAATTATATACATGATCTTAAAGTCCTTAAAAACTAACTCCCTTGTATTCTGACTATATAATATTCCTAAACTGGTCTCTTTTTGTACTTTCATAAAGCTTCAAAAGACCAAGTGAAGGTACTTCCCATTGCTTACCACAAAGCATATTCATATTTTCTGAAAAAAACTTTTAAGAGTTTTAAATTCCAAGCAATTTCATCCCTGATGGCTGCTCTGTTTCACACCAGAATTCTTATTTATTTTTAGTCTCATCCTTTCTCTTCTACTTTCTCCATTTTATCCCCAATATTGTACTACTTTCTTTTGGGTTTTGAAAAACCAAGGTGGCCCTCAGGAGTAAACATCCGTATGCTGTTCTAGTCCATGAATATTCTCAATATGATCATACTAGGAAAAACATATTCAGTAGAATTAAAATGAAATACAAAATCAGTCAGACATTAGAGGTTGGTCATTAGCTGGACTTAGCAGAGATGATAAAGTAATGTGCTGTTGAGGAAAGAGCAATAAATAAGTCATGGGATCTGTTTTGGTCAGCCACAGGCGTGCCTTTTGAAATATACCAAAGATTGGTCAGTCTTTATAAAGGGTATTTATTTGGGGTAGAAGCTTACAGTTACCAGGCCACAAAGCATAAATTTCTTCCCATACCAAAGTCCATGTGTTGTCGTAAGATGGCTGCCGACGTCTCCAGGGTTCAGGCTTCCGGATTCCTCTGTTCCCGGGGCTGCGTTTCTCTCCGGGCTTAGCTTCTGTTTCCTTCACGAGTTCAGCTGAAGACTATGAGACTCTCTGCGTTGCGTCTCTCCAC
>PVKH010016262.1:0-15799 GCA_004027955.1 Chaetophractus vellerosus
GAGCTGGGAAATTCTCTCCGAATGTTGAAATCAGTTCCCTTTTATAAGCAGTCAACTGAATGGATAACAGCGTCATCCATTCTTCATCCAATCTTGCTGATTGATGCAGATGCAATTAGCCCCAGGCTTGCTGGACCCAACAGCTGGGCACAATTACCTGGCCGAGTTGACACATTAGCCTAGCCATCACACAACCTAATCTAGATCAATCAGTACCCTTTTAGGATGAGAGGGGCCCAATCTAATCAAATTGCCACTAAGTGTCTTGTTGGTCTCCTGGAGAGCTGGTGCTATCTCAGGGACTCTGTTACTGTCAGGTTGGGCATTTGGCAGGATCACTAGCTAGGTCAGCTTTGGTGGTGGGAGCCCATACTGCTGAGCCCAAGTAGAGCTTCCCCCTCTGCCACCATGGCTTCTCCATTCATATACCCATTCTAAGCACTTAGGTGGCCAAAGACAGAGGCTGGCTGAAGTCATGACTGAGTCATTTTGTCTACTTCATCATTTAAGTCCTTTTCATGCCTCATGCCCAATTCCATAGGCCCATCTACGTGCCTTTTACCCAGACCTCCTCATCCCTGATCTCTCCAATATTTTTCCTTCTGGGACCTGATCAACCAACCAGGCCATTTGTCTCTACCTACAAGTACTCTCAGGCTACTCATATTTCACATGAAGTGAAAAGCCAGAGACAGCCCCTGAAGTTCTGCCTATTGGGGAAATTCCCCCTTCATTATGTATTCCACAGCCACCCCTGCATGAGGATATAATACTAAAGAAATCCATATTGGGCTTGCACCTAAATACAGAGCTGAATGTTTTTTCATCTTCTATCAGCAGGTCATAAGAGACATTCTCATTTGGCCATTGGTTTGAACCAAATAAGAATCACCAGTACAACAATGGTGCATGACATGTGAGTCTGGTCCACTTACTCACACAACTTACTTGAAACCTTTGGCCCTACTTGTGCCTGAACTGAGATATTCCAAATCCATATTTCAGTGAATTGCTTCTGGGCACCTACTTATCACACTTCCCCCCTTTTGTAACTTGGTAGGTTTGACAGAATCCAGCTCAAAATGTCAGTTCTGGCCACATGGTCACTTAATGTACCACGGTCAGGCATTCTGTCTCTCCTAGTGTCCAGTGGCATGACAAGAGCTATTTTTTTTGTTGTTGTTTCCCCTCTTTCCCTTGAAAGGTATGTAATTTTCTGCTGCAAATGTCTTGGCCTGTACCAGAACCCTTCAAGCCTGTTCTCCTTCTAGTGAATGCCTGTAGCAGTTTGATATTGTTTATACATTCCAAAAAGAGATATTGGATTATGTTTGTAAACTGGTCTGTCCCTCTGGGCATATTAGATTATATTAACTTCAGAGGTTTCACCTTTATTTGATTAAATTTTGATTAGGTTGATTGGGCCAACCAAATCCCCTTGGTGGGCGGGGACTCGCAGAGAAAACAACATGGCAGAGGAGGGAGTTTGGAGTTTTTTATGCAAGAGCCCCAGGAAGTAAACACACAGGAGAAGAACACAGAGGAATAGAGACAGCTCCATAGACATGGCAGAGGCCCTGGGAAGAGAGAAAGCCTGTTAATCTACAACTGTCTTTGTGGAGAAAACAGAGCAGCTGAGCCTGGAGAGAAATGAGCTCCAGGAGAGACTAGCCTTATCCCAGCCTATGGCTGATATTGGAAGAAGCTGGGACCATGGAGCCTTAAGAGGAAGAAGTTGGCTGAACCCTTGCAGATGTCAGCAGCCATCTTGCTCCAACACATGGCAACAGACTTTGGTGAGAGATGTAACTTACACTTCACGGCCTTGTGACTGTAAGCATCTACCGCAAATAAATACCCTTTATAAACGCCAACAGATTTCTGGTATTTTGCATCAGCACCCCTGTGGCTGACTAATACAATGCCGTAAGCTCCACATGGCCTCTTTTCCCATCATAGGTTACTAACATACAATCTGCCAGGTCTTATGGCACAAGTACCAGTGTGCTTGTGTTGCTGCCTGGGTCTACATTACAGCTTTTCTTGCTCTAAGTACCCCACAAAGCTGGCAGTCTTTTGTGTCACTTAGTAAATGGGCCAGGGCAGTATTCCCAAAGTGTAAAATGCTGCTTTTAGAAGCCATAGAAGCATAACAGGCCCTTTGGAGGGTATGTTCCACCATGATCCAGGCCACTGGATCCCTAAAAACATCACTGATGTAGTGGGTCCCCACCTTCTAGAATGCATGTGTCTTCACAAAGCCTTGATTGTAGTTGTCACTTCTTGTACAACTAGTCTGATTAACATGATTAGAGCAATAGAGTGGACTAATATGATATTCTGTACAATGTCCAGATGTCCCAATCCCTCAGACTATATTAGGATAGATGGTAGAAGAGTTAACATAGGCCATAACACCTTTAATGTATACTGTTGTCCAACCCAGATGAATATAAATTGCTTCTAATCCTTTTTCCTCATAGGAATAGAAGAGAACTAATTCACCAGAGCAGTGGTTGCAGTCCATGGACCAAAGGCTATGTTAATCTGCTTTAGCAAAGATTCTCCTTCTGGCAAAATAGTTCAATTAAGTCTACTACTTGGTTGGATTTGCAGTTGTCCACTGTCATCTTCTAGTATCAGTCCAATTTTTATCAGTGCCACACAGGTGAATAAAAGAGAATATGATAAGTACCAACACCTCTGCATCATTTGGGTCTTTAAGGGTGGCACTAATATCTGTCATCTCTTTGGGAGGCAATATTGCTTATTTGCTTTCTTGGCTTGGGTAGAGAGCCACTTGACTTTTCCCATAAACTAAGGAATCAATGTAGAAGTTCGGCCACTACTGATTATGTCTATTCCAATATATAATTGGGAGCCAGGAAAAAAATAATTAGGTATATCATTTTCCATCTTTTTACCCATTTTTGTCTTTATATTTAAAGTGCATTTCTTGTATGCAGCCTCTAGTAAGATATTGCTTATTCATCCTGCCTAACAATCTTTGCCTTTTATTTGAAGTGATTAAAGCATTTATATTTATTATGATTATTGATATAGTTAGTTTTGAATTTATCATTTTGCTTTTATTTTTTCTATTTGTGCCATCTGTTCTTAGTTCCCCTATTCCTCTTTGTCTGACTTCTTTAGGATTAATTGAGTATTTTTTTTAAATTCCATTTTGTTGGCTCGTTTCCTATAACTTTTTGTTTTGTTATCGTACTGTTACTTTAGGGTTTACTGTATACACCTTTAACGGTCTGCCTTAAAGTGATATTGTATCAGCCTTATGATAGTATACTTCATTTCTCCCTTCTCAGCTTTTATGCTATTTTAAGTGCCACATGTTATAAAGCCCACAATGTTATCTTTTATTAAACAGCCAATGATATTTCAGAGAGACCTAACTCATAAGAAAAAAATCCTTGTATATTTACCATGTAGTTACCATTTTTGATGTTCTTCATTCTCTTGTGCACATCTGGATATTTGCCTGCTTTCATTTTTCTTCTTTCTGAAGGATTCCTTTAACATTTCTTATAGTGTAAGTCTGGTGGTGATGAATTCTTAGATTTTGTATGTTTGGAAATGTCTTCTTTTGCCTTTCTTTAAGCAATGTCTTTTTCAGGGTAGAGAATTTTAGGTTGAAAGGTTTTTCCTTTCAGTACTTTAAATAGGTTGTTCCACTGTCTTCTGGCTTGCATTGTTTCCAACAAGAAATCTGATGTTGGCCTTATCTCTCTTCCTCTGTATGTAATATGTCTTTTTCCTCTGGCTGGTTTTTAAGATTATCATTATCACTGGTTTTGAGCAATTTGAATATAATATGCCTTGGTGGAGTTGTTTTGCCTTTTCTTTTCATGTTTCTTTTGCTTGAAATTCACTGAGGTTCTTGGATCTGTGGGGTTTTACTCCTCATTAAGTTTGGGTAGCTTGGAGCCATTATTTCCTCAAATGTTCTTCTGTCCCCTCCCTTCATTCAGAGACTCTAATTACTCATATGTCAAACCACTCAAAGATGTTCCACAGATTATGGATGCTCTTTTTATTTTCTTAAAATTGTTTTACTGTCTGTGTTTCATTTTGGATAGTTTCTGTTACTATATCTTTTAGGTCACAGTTTTTTCTTCTGCAATGTCTAATCTATTAATCTCATCTGGATTATATTTTGTCTCAGATGCTGTAGTTTTCATTTTAGGAAATTTAATTTGGGTCTTTTAAAAATAATAACTGTTTCAGTGTCCTTCTCTGCTAATTCTAAAATCTGTGTCAGTTTAGGGTTGGTTTTGATTGAATGATTTTTCTTACTTTGTATTTTCTTGCCTCTTTACAAACTTCATAATCTTTGTTTGGCTGTCAGACATTATGAATTTTACCTTGTGGGGTACTGGATAATTTTTAATTCCTGTAAAACTTTTTGAGCTTTGTTCTGGGTGGCAGTTAAGTTACTTGGAAATAACTTGATTCTTTGGGGTCTTGCTTTTATGACTTGTTAGCAGTTCCAGGCAATGCTCAGACTAGGACTAATTATTTCCCACTACTGAGGCAAGACTTTTTGCATATTCTACTCAATGTCCTGGTAATTATAAGTTTTTCCAGTCTGCCAGGGGAAAAAAGACACTACTCCAGGCCCTGTGTGAACACCAGGCATAATCGTCTCTAATCCTTTGGGATGGTTCTTTTCCCGGCATATCAATGTACTGATCAATACTCTACTGAATACTCAGGATGAACCTTACAAATCTCTGGGTTCTTTTTCTTTAAAGTTCTCTCCTTTTGTCTTCTCAGGTCTTCTGTTCTATGAATTCTAACGACCTTGGTCTTTCTGGATGCTTATCTCCATCTCTTCAATTCAAGGGGTTTGCAGGTATATCTCTCACTTTCCCGTCCCTGTACTATGATCTGGAAACCTAAATTGAGGGAATTATATGGCCCACCATGTTTGTTTCCTGTCTCTCAGGGATCACTGTCCTTTTCTGACTGACATCCAGTATCTTGAAAATTATTATTTCACATATTTTTGCAGTTACTTTTGGTTGTTTCAGGAAGGAAGGTAAATTACTCATTACGACTAGGCCACAGGCAAAAGTTGGAAAACTTTTTGAAGGTATTTCTGAGGCTCCAGCTTGGAGATGATATCCTGTAAGTTTAAGGCACTATCCTTCTAGATGCAGCATATATCCTAAATAAATGACCATCATATGGTGCTTTATCCCCAATATCTAGAATGCATGGGTCTGAAAACAAAGGGATATGAATAGGAATAGCCCTGCTTCATATCACTTTTGTTGACTCATTTGGGGAATTTTGCCTCCCTTGCCCAGAACTCTAGACTCCTGCAGTTTAGAGGTGGGAAACATTTCTACCAAGGTCCACGGCAAAAGTTCCATAAAATTTTAAGCTATGGAGTCTCTCCTGTTACTTTAGGTTCTATATACCAAGGGACCAGCAGCAATTAAGGAAAGTTGTCACCAAACTGGCAGTAGTAATTGACCATGATCATCAAAAGGGGGCAAGGCTGCTCCTTATACAATGTAGGTAGGGGAGAATTTACTTGGTAAACAGATAACTCACTGGAGCCATTCTTGGTACTCTTCTGCCCAGTTTTCATAGTAAATGGACAAACACAGAAGTCACCTTCTGAGAAGAACAAGGTAACCAGTGGCTCAAGATTCTTCAGGGATATAGATGTGGATCAATAGGATTCACTGATAAATTGGGTGTGAAGTGTGAGAGGAGAAGATTTAAGTATGAGTGCAAGATTTCTGGCTTCTATGGCAGAAAAAAAAAATGGAGTCGTCATTTCCTGAGTTAGGGAGGGCACTGAGAAAAACATTTTTGGGAAAGATCAGGAGTTAAGTTTTGAACATGTTACTTTTGAGTTAACTAGCAGATCTCAAATAGAACATTCAAGTAGGCAAATGGATTTATACACTGGAATTCAGAAGAGGTTTAGAAGTTGTTTAAAATATAATTACAGAAAAGTTGGAGATTTTTCAGAGTGCTATTTGGGTTCAAGGAGAGTCTGTCTCTCTCAGCCAGTACAGGGTAGGCCATATTTGGAAAGCCATAACTCATCCTCATGTGACATCTGCCTTACTTGTTATATCTGCACTCCTATTTTTCCCCCACATAACCTCTCCCTTTTCCCTCTCCTCCTGCTACCTTTGACTTTTAAAGGGGAAATATCACAAATATTCTTTCAAGCAAGTTTATTGCCCATTTTGGGTGTCTAAGAAGGCCTGCAGTGGTGGCTCTGAGCCAAGACATTTTTCTAAGGAACAGAACATGGGCTTCATCGGGCATGGTGTCATTTGGCACAGAAAGAAGCTTGTTCAGAAGTAGAACAGAACAAAACAAAATCCCCCCAAATCCTTTCTCCTTCTAGAACATCTTTTCTCCTCTTTTTCTTTATTGCCCACCTCTCTGCAGATCTAATGCTGCTTCTTGGGAAATCTACTGAAAAACTGGGAGGTTTCCACATCAAGTTGTGGGAATCAGATCTTTATATACCATTTCATCAGTGGGAGGACTGGTTGCTGGGACAGAGTTTTACCTCCCTGGGTCTCGGTTTTTCAGCTTCTGTAAAAAGAGGGTTTGGACTAGGTCATCTCCAAGGACCTTTCCAACTCTACAATTCTATTAACTATAAAATAATTTAAATGGGTCAAAAAATTTCAACGTTAATTTGAACCAAATGCAAAACTAGGCATACTTTATATCAAGCTCTAATTATAATCATCTAAGAACTGGATTAGCAACTAGAAGATTCTTGGTACTCCTGGCATCAGCAACAATGACATTTCAAGCTTTGGCAAGTAACTTGAAATGTGGTCTCTAAAGAAATAAGCAAGAAAACATTTACCTACCTCAGGGGAGTCTTTGGAAGATTTTATTTGTTAATTCCTTTTAAGTGCTTTGACTCAGCATAGCATAATAGTCCATCAGTACTGGGGTTATTATTTAAGTTTATGAGATTGTGTTTCCATTTGATGTGCTGAATGATTTCTGAGTTTGTATTGTGAAGGGCAGGCAAGGATGCCAAAAGTCTCTGGCTCCACACAGAGTTGCCTGTTTTTTTAAAAAAAAATTTACATTCTATAAATATCAATCATTGAACCAACTTTTAAATCTAAACTAATTTATTCCAGCAGTGAGTGGAAATTATTTTTATTAATATTAAAATCATTCTTCTCCCATGATAATAACTGTTAATATACTAAGAATAACCTCATGTTTACTTTGGAATTTCTGAGAAATATCAGAAGAGCCACTGGGAAGGGCTAGAAAAACCCAAGAATAGAGTGAGAAGAAGCTATTTTAAAATGGTTAGTTTTCCCACGTAGAGTTAAACGAAGCATCTAAATAATGCCAATGGAACTAGAAAACTTGGCAAGAAAGAACAAAAGCTCAAACTGAATTTCCTGGTCATTTATATAAATAATCAAAATCCGATCATCTAATAAAGAAATAGCCAAAGAAATCTTGTGAGAATGTAGTCATTAGTTAAATATATAGTTTTATACATTAAAATACTTTTTCAAATTATCACAAATCAAATCACAATTTCCAATAGTTGTCTCAGATGAAAAATTGTGTGGTTACTTAAAAAAATATATTTTTACCAAAAACATGTTTACTGCCTGCAAAACACTGGCAAAACTTTTAGTCTGATAGGGAAAGTTGTGTTTTTCCACAGAATAAATTTTCCACATGATTTTCCTCATACAGTCTCATTGGTGTGAGTGTGTCTTTGTGGAGATCTTAAAGACCTGAGCAGGGAGTCAAAGAGGGTGGAAAAGCACGAGATAAATACTTTTATAAAAAGTAATCATTGATAACTGCCATTTTCTGCTTCTGGTTTAGAAAAAAAAATCAATTTCATTACATTTCTTTACAAATAAATTTAAAAGCTCAGTTCTGGACAAGAAAAAAAGAGCTTTAAACCAAATGAAAAACCCTCTTTTGATCATGTGGCTGGCTATTTATCTGTCATCTTCTGAATTTCCATTAAATAAATAGGGTGTCATTTTATTAAAATACACGCATAGAATACATTTATGAAGTAAGGTGTACATATGCCTGTGAAAATCAAAACAGGAGTAGCAGATGGTTCTGCTTCGACCCAAGAGACCACTCACTGAGCCGGCCAGAATGAAAGCCTCCTTTATCCAGCATGAAGATATGATATTTGAAATTCCTGCCTCCATGCTTATTTAAATATCAAAATAGAAGAGGGTAAGGAAGGTGGATTGGTACAAGTTGACATCCAGTCATCAGCATCCCAAAGACTGGCCATTCATTCACGCTTGTTCCAGGCCAGGAGAAAGGAGAGGGCCAGATGCATAGACTCCACAGAAGCCGCAAGGCACAGTGTGAACACACTTCTCATTAGCTGTAAGGATCCATTTACACCCAAAAGCTCAGAGGCGGAAATCTCTTCCTTTCAGATTTTCAGATGAATATTGCCGTGCCTCTCTTATTATTTAAATTTACACCTTAAAACACAAGGGTTAATTTTTTCATATTACAAACGTGGTTTTCACATAATAAAAGAGATCATTTGAGTGACATGTTTACAACATAAAAATGTATCATATGAAATAGAAATGCCTTAACTCACCTGTCAAACTCTACAAAATACCAACCTATCTAGAGGAGAGAAGAAATGGGCTGGAAGCTATGAGCCTGACTCTTCCCTCCTAGCCTTAATGGAGCATTATTTTCACTGGATAATTCATTGAGGAGCAGAGGAGGGTCAGTTCTGTTCTGAATCTGTCTGCCAAGGTTAGGACTAGGGTTTAAAGATGTACACTCATTGTAACAAAATTCAACTACTAGGAAAAAAGGTGATCTATGAAGTTTGCAAAGGTAGTCAACTCTGATAATAATGTAAATGCTGTGGGGAAAAATACATGAGAAATTGATAAGTATACTCTATCTCCTACAGTAATGCTAGCCTAGTTGTATGTGAACCTTTTAATAGCTTGTAAATAGCTGGCAGGGGCAGATGCTATCAGTGCTCCACCCTTATCCCCTCTGATCCTGTTAGCGGCTCATGGCACAACACCTCCCGGTGCGCTTTTTCACTGCCCACAGCCAGAACCCGCGTCTCTTTGTCTGAGGGCTGCTCTCTAGCCGCCCTCTGCTTGGCATCACACCTTCACTTGTACTCCCTTCTTCCAGTCTCAAATCTCCACTCCTTTACCCAATTTTTTTCTGGAAACACTTCCTACTAAATGACATCTACAGGACTCTGCCTCACATTCTGCTTCTGAGGAATACAATCCAAGACAGTTGGCACTAGATGTGGTTCTAGGAAGAGAATCTCAGGATGGAATTCTGAAGTTGGATCATTTGATGATCAGATGGCAACAGGAATCCCCTTGCTGGAGGTAAGTGGGGTGGTTATAACCCATATCTTACAGTCTATGTCAATTGATAAGATCTGCTTCTGACAATTGGGATTGGATGCTTGCCCCCTCAGGATCTACCCCCGACTTCTCTGCTGGCTACTACATAAATCATTAGGGTCAGGTTTCAGCACGGGTCAACTAGAAAAATTCTGGCCCTTCTAAAGGAAAGAATCAATTACTCACCAAAGGAGTTGCAGAACTTAGCTAATATGTATTGACAGGAACCAGGAAAACACGGCTCAGACAGGATGTTGGGTACTGTACCAAATATGGGGTGTTGGGCAGAGCATAAGGCCTTACAAGAGAGAGTTTGTGGCTATAGACACACTCTCCTGAGACTCAGGATTTAACATCCTGGCAATGGTACCTGGAGCCCATCCTAATACACTAAAAGAATGGTTCCTAGAAGCTTTGAAAAATGACATCCCACATTAAATGAAATGGAAATGTCAGAATTAGATGTGACATATTTAGAAGTTTGAAGAACCCTTACCTCGGTTACTTGACCTGTGGAGTAAAGACTATCATGGTAGGAAAGGCAGAGTGGAAAGGGCATATCTGTGATTGGAACTTAGCTACTTAAAACAACACAAATGTATTATTTTACAGTTGTCATGAGTAGGGCGTCCAGGCACAGCTTAGCTGAATCCTCTGCTCAGGTCTCACAGCCATCAAGGGCTGCAGTTCTCATTTGGGCTCAGGGTTCTCTTCCACAATCATGTAATTGGCAGAAGTCAGTTACTTGCGATTGTATGACTGAGGTCCACGTTTATTTTGCTAGTTATCAGATGGAGAGCACTCTCAGATTGTAGAGGCCACCCCACTCCATAGTAGGTCCTGACCATGGCTGTTTGCTGTCTTCCTTGAGACCAGTAAGAGAAAACTTTCTGCTTTTAAAAAGCAGAACCGATTAGGTGTCCCACCAGGAATAATCTCCTTTTTTATTAACTCTAAGCCAACTGACTTGGGACCTTCATTACATATGCAAAATGTGATATCCTATCATATATACAGGTTCTGCCCACACTCAAGGGGAGAGGTGGGGATTGTACAAGGTCATGCAGGGAGCTGAAATCTTAGAGGTCATCTGAAAATTCTGCCTACCACACTTGGTTTAAACCTGCCATCCCAGCAGGGAGTGGGTGTTAGGGGAGAGGGGTTCCCTATTATCACTGAAAGAGAAGGAATATACCTGGGTTTGGACCACAGATGTGTTAGTACAAGTCAGTAATGAACTGCTGACACAGTATAGCCTCACTAACAGGTAGACCTGAAACACTGTGGTAAGAGTTTGTAGAATGTGTCATTGGGCAGGACTTTGAGCGGTGTACCTGGTCATCCAGTTTGGGTGCAGAATGAAGTATCCTGAGGTAAAAATAAACATGAGCCCCTGGGAAATAGCAAATTACTTGGCTGGTTGCTGAGGAACCAGAAAGAACAAGATTGGAAGATAGAAAAAAAGGAGATTTGGGGACAAGTCATGAGGATATACTTGTGGGAACGAGCAAAAAGTTTGTGGATCTTTGTACCACATATAAATGCCCAGCAGGGACAACCACACACAATAGGGGAGATGTGTAGGGAAGGCACTATGCACAATAATGTAGACAGGAAGGCTCAACTGGAGGGTGTCAGTCAACCTCTTCCCTCAGCCACTCAAGGGCTTCAACAGTGATCCCAAGAATGGAATAGCCATTCATGGAATAACCTTAGGGATGGAAGCTCTGTGCGGACCCAATAGCATGGACTCCCTCTCTCTAAAGCTGATCTGGCTATTTCTGCTGCTGAATGTCCATCCTGTTAACAGCAAAGACAAAAGCTGAGCCACTAATATGGCACCCTCCCCCTAGGATACCGACCAGCTTCTTGGTGTCAAATTCATTGCATCAGATCTCTTCAACCCTAGAAAGGGCAACAATATAATAATTTGTCCTGACCTAGATAGACATATATTGTGGGTGTGGATTTGCATTTCTTACTAAAAGAACTTTGACCAGTACCACTAGCTGAGGTCTCCCCTGATCCTACCACATGCCATATTATCTAGAAGCTACTCGACTACAGAACTTTGGAATAACCTTGTAAAGATGCAGTTATGGTACCAACTTAGAAATGATTCCCTGTGGGTTTGGAGCTCCATCCTTCTGGTTGAGATGTTTACTTACTCAGTAGTCGTTATGTAGTGTTGTGTTACCAATAAATAAAACATATGAATCCAAAAACCAAAGAGTAAAGTATGAGTGGCCCCTTTCACCATCACATCTAGTGATCCTCTTGAGGACTTTGTGTTTCCATCTCTACAATGTTATGTTTAATGTGTCTTGAGGCTCTGATTCTTTGGGGAGGAGGGTAGTAGGGAGGAGGACAGAATGCTTCCACCAAGGAAAACAATAAATGCTCCACTAAACCTAAAACTACAATGGCCTGATCATTCTGATGAAGAAAGTGCAGCAGCCCACAGCTTTAGGAAGATAAGCACCCTTCATCCCTTTCTCCTCTCCTCCCTTTCTCCCTGGAATCCACATCTTTAGGAAGATAAGCACTCCCCTCCCACCCCTTTCAACTGGAATTTACAACTTTAAATAGATAACTAAGCCTTTCCTCCCTAGAAGCTCTCTGCTTTAGGAAGATAAACTAAACTCTCACACCTTTTGCTTTTGTAACCCCCGCCCTGCTTGCTTAGGAATTTGCCCCGTGTAAAGTCCCTATATAAACTCATGAAAGCCAAAACTCAGGGCTCAGACTTTGGAGATTGGATTCTCCTCTGAGCCCAAGTATAATAAAAACTTTGTTCCTCCATCTCTCTGAGTGCCACTTGGTTTTCTCATCGTCTAAGTTTTTTCCACCGGAACAATTCCAGGCTCCTGTTTCCAGTAGAGAGACAAAGCAAGAAGTTGCCCCACTTCCGGGGGTAATGACCCTGATTACCATGAGAAGGTAGAGTTGCAGCAACATAATGGAGCAGGAAGAAAGCCATCTGGAATGCAGAGGCTCCCCTGGAGCATACCTTGGTGGTCTTTTGCCCAGCCTCAACCACCAGCAGGCAATTGCAGCAAAGGCAAGGAGTCAGGTCCCAGGGATGAATATCTGGATCACCCACAAGGTGAGTCACCAGATCTGCAGAAGTGCTGGCTGGGGTGAGGAGAATCTAGAATGAGTGGGGCAGGAAGTAGGTGATGAATATCAATATGCAACAGGAGGGGCTATGGCTCAGCCACTAGCCTTCCTCTTGAAGATCTTTTTATTTTCTAGAATTGTGACCAGCCCTGTCCTGAAGAGTCGATGGAGTGAGGTTACTATGAAGCATGAGGAGATCTGAGAGCAAGAGGCAAAGACTGAGCAGATGCTACCAGGGTTCCATCCACATCCCCTCGGCATTTTTACCATTTTCATGTACCGTGGTTCCCAGTGTGCTTTCATTCCAGCAGCCAGCACCTGTGTCTCTTTGTCCCACCTCTCTCCTCAGACAATAAGAACCCACTTAGTCTACTGGCAGAAAGAACCTGAAGGGCCTAGGAACTTGTGTTCCCTGGGGCAACCTGTGACTGATAGGAATGGGAGAACAAAATACATCAGCAACTCTGCTCGCCTGCTGGACACCCTGGTGACCTTTCTCTACCCGAGCTCCTCAATTGAAACAGCACACAGGACATGAGTTGAGTATCTTCTCACTTCTCTCAAGGATGGTACATAATGGATATCATTCTAGCTGCATAGGAGAGAAGTTAATCCATTACCTACAATGGATGCCTAGGGCATAAGTGCTTGATTTTGTCTTGGAATTGCTGAAAAAAAGTTACCTGAGGTGTGACCTACACTGTCTAAGGACCTCCCTGGGGAATTGAGGCAAAGTTACTCCCTGGAACTTTGCAGGATGTCAAACCTTCCCTGGGCCACCTTCCTTTTCTGGTCCCACTTCCCCATTCTCCCAGCAGTTTCTCCTGGGAACACTTCCTAATAAATCACTTTTGCACAAGCGCTCATCTCAGGGTCTGCTTCTGGAAAACTCAACTTAAAACATTAACCTTCTGAGCCTTCGTTCTCTGAAAAATAAGCTTGCACAGCTGGAACCTAGGAAGTGTTTGAGCGGAATAGAGTTTCAGGGTGGTGACACAGTGGGCAGTAGGTGGGAGTGGTTCTATGAATACAGAAATTGAGGTGCATGAAGGGGGAAATTTGAATAAATACTGTTTAGTATCACAGGATCTAAATTTAATCCAAATCAGAGTTTTCCAGAATAACCCCAAAACAAAAAAAATGTGTTTTTCACAAGCAAATTTTATGAAGTTAACGTGGCTAGTACATTATCAATTTTAATTACAAACCAGTTAATGATTCCAAAACAATTTCACTAGCAGTTTACTCAGTTTTCCAGCTTTTTTTTGTTTCTTTTCCCATTAATACACTGCTTTGTTAATTTTGCAGGTTAACACTTAATAAGAATTGATTAATAAATAACAGTGAAGTGGTACAAGGAAGGAAACGGCCTTCTTTAAACAAGTTCTATTAACTTCTGCTTTTCTCCTAGAAGGCTCAAATATTCTAAAGGTTTCCCTTTAAAATATGAGAGTCTAAACATCAAGGTGATGGTGTTCCATTTATACAAAAGTTGTTATGGTTTCTTTTCTTTGTTGTGTCCACATTAAAATCGGACTCAGGAATGTCTTACATTCAAATAATATTCTCACACCCATCTTACAACAGAGCCTGGCAAACAGAGGTCCTTCATGAGCTCTTGTTCAATAAATGAATACATAATCCAACAGGAATAGAGAGAATAAAATCTATCCATAGCGAGTATGAATTTCAGATGAATTTGGCTGTGCAAGAACTGTGGCTGGCTATCTTTATCTGCCTATAGAATCTTAATTTCGGTTTCAAGCCCCCATTCCACCTGATTTCTGGGCACTGAATGTTATTTTAATTTGGGGTTCATACATCTTCCTGAGGTCATGGTAAATTCCAGGGGTCTAGAATAGCCTCATGCTGAAGTTATTTGTGCCTTTCTCCCCCATAAACTGGAAACTCTCAGGAGGCAGAGCAGAATCTTATTCATCTTTCAAGTCCCAGGGCCTAACCCAGCACCTGTGGTGAATGAGGCAATAAATAAGTGTTGGTTGACTGAGGAACAGAACTTGTCTTTCAATTCAGCAGAATCAAGGGCCTAGTGATGAGGTGGCAAAAGCGTGTGGTGGAGGTAAAATGTATGGGTGCTAGAATGAAATGCTGGTTCCTATTTCTGGCTTTGCCTCTTGTGTAACTTCAGACAACTTGCTTCTCCTCTTTCTGCCTCAGGTTCTTCATCTTTAAAAGCATAGACTCTGGAGCCAGACCGCTAAATTCCCGTATTGCTTCTCCCACTTGTGAGCTGTGTGAGCTTGGGGGGGTTATTTAGCCTCTCTGTGCCTCTGATTCTTCATCTTTACAGTAGTACCGATCTCATCAAGTTGTGATGAGGATTACATGAGTTTATATTTGTAAAGTGTTTAGAACAGTACCTGGTACATAGAAGGTGCTATTTAAAGTGTTTGATATGTAAATAAAATAAATAGCTCTTCTTGTTTCGCACAAATGCACATATTTGAAAATTGATTAGTACTCACACCAGCTTGCAAGGATAGATGAGGACAAGGACTTGTATTAATTTGGAATCTATTCGGAAAATAAAGTATTTTAAGTCTACATTTTAAGAGAGAATTCCAGTTGCTAAAGAATATGTGTGCCAATAATATAAACTAATTCGTGGGACTAAATTGCTTATTTTAGTATACTCAGCATGTATATATTTCCATAAACATCAGTTGTCTAAAATGTTTATATTGGTGAGCTAAGAAATACCAGTGAAGTATAAACCGTACTTCAGATGACTATTAAAATAAAGAACTCATCTACAGTCATGTAGTGTGTCTCTGACCTTTCGCCATCCATGAGAGACAATTTCCTAACTTAAAGTGCAAGCTAGAGGCTCTCAGGATTTAATACCAGACTCAATGCATAAGCCTATGCTATAGTTGTTTCCAGGGAATTAGAAATCAGGAAGAAATGAATCAACTTTGGTATACTAGGTAGAAGGGATACAAGTCAGTTGTTCCCAGGAAACAAACTAGCTTAGAAATGAGGATAGTGGTATGTGTCCAGAAACCAGCAGAAAGAAATCTATCCACTGAGCTATCTAGCCGGGCCCTTTTTTTTTTTTTTTTTTTTTTTTTTTTTAAGTTTTTTTTTTTTTTTTTTTTTTTTTTTTAAAATTTTATTTATTTTTTTAGTTACCTTACACCACTCCCACCCGTTTTGGGTGTTTAGTGGAAATTTGAGAAGTACGTGTGCGCTCTTTTCCCCGCTTTAGGGCCTTTTATGTTTCCATTTCTTTTAAAATAATT
>PVKH010016263.1:0-15799 GCA_004027955.1 Chaetophractus vellerosus
TGGGGGGGGGTGTCAATGTTGGGGGGTGCATGGGAAGAAGTCCATCTGAACATACATAAAAGTCATACTTAATTGTTCAAAGGCTCATGGGACATGGTCATGGGGTGAAGTATTACTCAGTAAATGGGAGAACACTGAATTCCCATCCTAGAGATCTCTGTCATATTTTCCAGAAGAGTACCAACATTCTCCTGAGTGCAGGGGCAGGGTCTGGCAAAGGAGGATGATCCTTTGATGGGCCCTTGTTATTGATGACTAGCCTTATGAGTCATTGCTGTTGAAATTGAAATAGCCTAGTGTTAAGGGGTGCCTGAGAGTTGCCTCTGGAGAACCTCCTTGTTGCTCAAATGTGGCCTCTCTCTAAGCCAAACTCAGAATATAAATACATTACCTTCCTCCCAGCGTGGGACATGGCTCCTGGGGATGAGTCTCCTTGGCAATGAGGGATTACTAACAAATGCCGACGGGCAGTACAACTGGGAAAAGACTTCAAATAAAAGGGAGAAATGGTAAAGACAAATGAATTCATAGGGCCAAGAGACTTCAACGTGAGTCAGGAGGTCAACCCAGAGGTAACACTTATGCAAATCCCAGTAGGACCTCTTAGGCTTCCAATATGGATATCACCCCAAACAGAGGGCCTCCGGATGGCTTTGGTGATATCCAGGTCCTATATCAGGGCAGATATTCCCAGAGTTTGGTGCCTTACTAGTGGGCCCTAATTTGGAATCCTTGCTCCTGAGAGTGACAGAGTCTGACCGAAACTTCACTGCACATGGTCCATCTGTCTCTCCTATTCAAACCTATATTTGATGCCAGAGTTTCAGGTGTACTCCCATAACCCGGAGACTATGGGCTGTCCATGTGCCAACTGGGTCCAGAGACTCTGTGCACCTGCAACTCCTACGCTACAACTCAATGGACTCACCCAGGACACCTAGTTGGGAGTTGATGATGGACGACGGCTATGCAGGGGAATGCAGAGAGCCTGCAGCTGCAGGCAGGGTAATCTCTTCCATCGTATTCATGGGATATAACCCCCCTCTCACTTGGTGGTGGAGGGGGCATCACCATTCCAGACTCCTCGGGATTGGGAGAAGAACTATGGACCAGAATGGACTTGTTGGTGTCCTGCTATAAACTTGTGATATATGCAATGAAAGAAATTGCAAAATTATGTGGAGCCAGGGTCACTGGACATTTTGGGAGCAGGGTGAGGGAAGAGCAATTGTTATGTGGGGTTTTTTTTTGGGGACCTGGGAATTGTCGTGGGTGATGCTGCAATGGAGGATGTAGGCCATTTTGTATCATCATGTATCATGCGGAACTGTATGGGAGAGAGGGTTGTCTACAGTCTGAACTGTGATCTATGCTTGATGGCAAAGCCCCAAAATGTGTATATCTATCACAGGCGTCATGCCACACTGATAAGGCATGTCTATGTGGGGGGTTGTGGGAGGTGTGTGTGGGGGGGTGGCGTATGGGTACTCCTGGAATCTCTGTGTAACATTAATGTAATCAATGTATCCTAAAAATATATATAGATATATAAAAAATAAATAAAAAATTTTTTAAAAAGCTATTTTGAAATCTTTATACAGAAGATGAGCCCAAAAAGAGATTTGTTAATGAGAGAATAAGGGCTTTTCATAAGGAAAACTTATATATGTATTATTCAAGACATATCTTTACTGATTCATTGATCCGTGCATGTTTGTGTACTTTTCTTATGTATGGATTATGTATTTGAATGTATCAGCTATCTTTTGCTGTATAACAAATCACTCTAAATCATACTGTCTTAACACAACAAGTATATATTCTTAGGGTCCCAAGAAGGCACCCAAAAGCCTAGGCTTGGAAGTCTCTCAGCATCACTTCTTTCTCATTCTGTTGTTCAAAACAAGTCATAGCATTGACCCAGATTTAAGGAGATAGAAAATAAACTCCACTTTTTGATGGGAGAAAGTGAACATTCCATTGTAAAGAAACAGTGGGTCGGAAGTCATTTTGCAGTCATCTTTGAAAACAATTTACCAGTTTGAGAGCCATATTCGAGACAAAGCTCTACTCAATTACTGATTACATCTCTGTTCTAACAAATATATTGTCTTAAAAGGTGACAAGGACTGCAAGAGAAATAATATCCTTATATGCTAGTTTAAGTAAGTCCCAATTTATTGTGATGATTTAATATCTTTTGTGGAAAATATCCTCTGAGATGGGAATAGCTAGTGAAGTTTCTTTTCACTAATGCTCAGAATGCATAGTTCGGTATCAGATCCATTGTTGTGTACCAGCACCTCCGTCCTCCAGTCTTTTCCCTGCAGGCTGAAAAATAAGGTGGAGGCTGACAACTAATTTGTTACCTATAGGGGCCCAGCTTCATTGTGAAAAATTGAATTTCAGAGGATCCAAAAATCTTCAGAAGAACTGAGCTATAAAGGTAGAATCAATCGTGGAAAATTTGTGCTGCCCAGGAGCTCCTCACATTTTTCCAGCTCTCTTTAGAAACTTGAAATGGACTCAGAAAACATAACTATCTCATCCAAGGTCAGGACTAGAACAAAGCCAGCCCAAATACCAATACACCATAGCATCCAGGACTAGAGCAGCTTTGATCTATAGCAATTCTGATTTTGCCATTATATTTGTATATTTTAAAATACAGCAACAGGTCTGTCAAAACAGCCTGGGGATATCAGAGAGCCCATGGGTTTTAAAAACATAAATTTGTTTATTATGTTTCGTGCAAATCAGACATTAGCTCCTGAGAGATTGTATCAAAGGCAGTACCACTCTTTCCACTGATTTCAGGACTATCTTTGTTCATACACAGTGGCAAGTTGCATAATGAGTAAGTGGGTCATAGTTCCTTTTTATTTTCTATGTTTAGTTTGAAATGGTCTGGGGGCAAAGAGAGTTGAAATAGCACCTTAAACCAAATATTTTCTCCTCCAAATAATACAGTTTCCCAGATTTCAGAATTCACTTGCTTCCTGTTCTCACATTAAAACCCATACCTGCAGAACACTTGTAGTTTCCAAAGTAATTTTTGCAAGCATTTTCTCACTTAATTCTCACAATAATCCTCTATTATTGCCCTCATTTGTTGAAACAAAATCTCAGAAGCCTTACAGTTACCTAATTAATAATATCAAAGACTACTGATGTATGAAACTGGGATTGGACTATAGATCATTTCAGCACAATTCCTCCTTTAAACATCTAAAACATCTCCCATGTGTGCTTCCACCCAACCCCATATTTACTGTAATCACTTCATTATATAATGATATTCAGCATACACTGAGTTTCTTCCATGTACCAGACACTCTCATGGATATTGGAGATGTAAGGATGCATTTGACAGAACTTTGGTTTAAAGATCCCAAAGCTTAGTGTCTACCGCCAATCTCAATAGTTTATTTTTGCCTCAATTTCTTCTCTTTTCAAGCCATTGTCCATGCCACAGGCAGATGAATCTTCCCTCTGCATAAAACAGCTAGCCCGCTTTTATTAAGTGTTAACTATGTTCCAAACACAATCTTTGTGCTTTACGTGCATTAACTGATTTAGGCTTCAGCAGAATCCTGGGAGATTTTTTTTTTAATTTTAATTTTATGGATGCAGAAATTAAAGCAAACACATGCATACAGATAACTGGCCAATGGTAAGAGGAGGATGTTTGTTTTGAACACAGGAGGTTTGATTTCAGAGTGTGCATTCTTATTTACTCTTCAAAAAAAGCCTCTGAAAAACTGAAACGCACAATTCATTATGTCACTCCCTTGATTTATAACCAACAATGGATCCCTGTTCCCACACTGTTAAGTCTCTGCCCACATTTTCAAACTCTTTCCTATTATGTCCCCTGTCTCCTTGGTAACCTTCCTTTACTGTTTCCCTGCCTGAATACTTGACTCCAGACAGTTTTCTTCTCTCACCAAAACTCTCTCCTTTGCTCATCATGGCCCTTTAGGCTAAAACCTGCTCTCCTTACCCATCCTGTTTTTTAAAAACCCTGCCCATCTTTGAAGACTTGCCTCTGTGAAGCTTTGTTCATACCTCCATATCCAAATTACTAGGACTTACTTTTATCACAGAGATTATTCCTTAGGATAGAACATTTTATGGTACACTCTCCTTAATTTATCTCTAGTTTCCATGTTTGCAGATCTTATTTGTCCAAACAAAATCTTGGCTTGCAAAAACACTTATCACATAAACTAATATGATATTGGGTACTAAGTATTCATTTACAATTTATTGATGGATTAACTTCAAAATTGTGTAAATTGTACTTTTAGGAAAAACACAAATGTCTGGATAAATATTTAAATTAAAAAGCAAAAAATTAGCCAAACAAATAACAAAACAAAATAAAAATACAAAGTTGGGTTGTTTTTTTTTAACCTTGACAGACAGGGATTGCTTTGAAGAGACAATCTTCATGATTTGAAGGAGGAAAATCAGTTTCCCAAATAATTCAGGCACTACAGTCTATTGTTGAACATGGAAAATAAACTTTTAGGTCACCGTTGTTCAATTGGATGTCGACATTGATTAAGAGGGAAAACTAATTTAGCTTTCATCTAGGTAAAATTCATGTGTTTTCTACTGAAACTACTCAGTTGAACTCGACTGAGATTTATAATTCACTTCCATGGCAAATTTACTACCTAGAAACAGTGGCATGTTTGACCCCTGACCAAAATATGTGAAGAAGTCTCTCATTTCATGGGAGGTCTTTCCAGCAACCTATTTCTTTAATGATCTAAAAGTTGTGAGGCATGGTGCTGAATCTAAACTTTCCCTTTAGTGTCAAGGTTTAAATCTTGACACTAAAAGAAGCATGATGCATTCAGGTACATTCAACTCCTGTTTTTATCTTATTGCAATTGTAATGATTTTTCATTTTAAATTTAAAACATTCAATTAGTTTATGGTGTTGAGGGAGGATTCTAGAAAACCTGGTTGGCCAGCAAACTTACCAGTTTGCACATGAACAAGAACAAAATAGAGGGCTTTTTCTAGCTGGCTCAATTGATAGCAATGAATAATATGATATATATATATATATGAATGAGAGGAATGTGTGCACAGAACCTCACTAACTCAAGGGCTTTTTATTAAAGAAAATGCTCTTTCTTCATGAGTTTACAGTTATTTTTCATTTCAAAAGTTGTCAACTTTTGAGGCTGGCGAGGTAACTTTACAGAGTTATGTTGGTGAAGCTTTTCCAATTTCTCAGTGGGCAAGTTTCTTTATAACTTAATTTGAGAGGCTCCAATGACTATTGAATAGTTATCCATAAAAAGCTGATTGTGATGGCACTTTTTGTGGTGATTGATGATTGCCAAGTTTCATACTCTCTGGAACATTTGAGATGTGAAAATAGAAGGAGAAATGCAACAGTTTTGCTTTGTTCATGGGATTATTTCTGAAATATTAAAGAGAAATGTTTCTGTTAGATCATTAAACTAGGCCCTAGTTCTTTATTCTATCACATGCCATGGAATCCCTATTATGGTGAAGTTCTGTTAGCCATTTTTATTTATGTTCTCATTTAATCCCCTCAACAAAAGCATGAGATAAGTATTACCTCTGTTTTACTTTTTACTGAGGCTGTGAGCCATTGTGACTTGGCTATGTCAGATAATAACCACCACCATCACAATAAAATACTAATAAATAATTGGACTTGACCTGATTCTGTGATCTTTCTTCAAAACGTTTATGCTTTTTATTATACTACAATTGTATATTTACTAAAACTCAAATATGTTGGGACCATATTTGGGTAATTGAAAATTACCTAATGCAATTGAAATTTCTGAGGGCAAATTGCAAACTTCTCCTTCAACTATGAAAACTCATGTCATTAGAATCCTCTTCAGCCTGGACAAAGTATCTTGTTCAGGAAGTTGACTTGTCTTAAAAATATCTTTAAGGTAGCATCAAAAAAACAAATATCCAAGATGTAAACTATTTTCATTTTTTGACAACTGAAATATTATACAAGTAGTTTTTTTTCATCTGTTTAAAAGAGGGTGTGGCCTCTTCATTGAAAGTTGGCATAAAAGCATTTCTAAAACCTTTAAGTTCTGTATCAGATGCAAACAAAATGCTTTCTATAGCCAAAATGACCATTATCAAGAGTTTCATTTTGGTAATATTTCATATTGGTGCAAGCACTTTTTTCAAAGCATACTTTTGGCTGCTGTGACAGCAACCAATAAAATATTTTTGATGCATCTATATAAAATAGTATATAAAACTTCCTCTAAAAATGCTTGCTTGTGGAGGAAGAGGTAACTTCATGTCAATATAAACTGACATGGTGAAAATCATTCTGTCTCTTATTTTTCTGCCATTTCACCTCCATATCCCAGACTCAGATTGCCTACACAAAGTCAAATAAAACATCCAAATAAGGGCAAACATTGGTCTGACAGGGTTTGGGCATTGTGATAATGAAAGACTTGGGTCATTAAAATTCTCAAAATAGGCTGTTATATTGAGTGGTACCAGCTAAACACTACCCATGCATGACTTTCGGGAGATCTTTATTGGACAACTATTATGTGTAAAACCTCATACCAGGGGTCAGCAAACTTCTTCTGAAAAGGGCTGAATAGTATATATTTTTAGTATGTGAGCCATATGGTCTCTGTCACAGCTACTGAACTCTGCTGTTGTGACACAAAAGAAGCCATAATGAGTAATGACTGGTGCGCCTGTGTTCCTATAAAACTTTATTTACAAGAACGGGCAATGGGGCCAAATTTGAGCAGTAGGCTGTAGTTTTGCTGACCCCGGCCATATAACTGTGAGGCACAGAAAGATTAATAACAGGCAGGCATCTAATTAAAGCACTCTTAGTTCAGAAGGACTAATATCCTTATATACTCGAATCAGGGTAATCATGAAGTGATATAATAAGATTGTTAAAGGTACTATGCAAAGCACAGAGGGTAATAGCATCTTTTCTGGCTCTTGAATGATAATTGGGATTTCACTAGTTTGGCTATTGGAGAATAAGAATCTGGGTGAGTGTGTGGTGGACAGACCTTTACCTTGTGCTTAATACCCTTCTGTTTACCTTTAGTTTGTCACAATACACATGCATTAGTTTTGAAACAAATAAAAAATAATGTAATATATCATTCTTCATCTTCCTATATCATATTATTTAATTGTTGTTGAGAATGCATGTATGAGAGACAGTGGATTATAAAGCATTTGTCACAATTAGAATTATTTGGGGGGGTGGGGGAAATGGTGGTGGATATGAGCCAAGTGGCATTGACCCCACCGGACTGTAATCTTCATGAAATTAGGGCTTTGTCTGCAACTCTGTAAGTAATCCAAAAATGTTTGCCTAGTGAATAGCGATAAGGTTTTCTCTAAGTTTATCCAAGTTCCTTGTTGCATTTGAAGGGAGTATAAGTCCAGTTTGGGTTGTCCCATGTATCCATAAAGGCATGCTCAAATCCTAAATGCCTGATCCTGTGGATGAGGACTCACTTATATATAGTATCTTCAAAGGTCCCATTAAGCAAAGTCCCACCTGAATCAGGGTGGGCCTTAACTCAATATGACTGGAGTCCTTGTAAGCAGTAGGGGTGGAAGGAGGCAGAAGGTGACAGAGGGCCATGTGGCAGAGGCAGAGACAGGGTTATGGGTTTCTAGTAACCCACCACCAGAGCACTACAGACTTCAGAGCAACTATGGCCTGATAACACCTTGATTTTGCACTTCCAGCCTCCAAAACTGAGAGACAGTTAAGCCCCTCTGTGGTATTTGTTATTGCAGCCTTGGCAGACTAAGACAAGGTGCCTCATTCTATCTGAGTAACCTGAAATGTATATCTGTGTATTTTGGCTATCAGCACCCATTTGTCTCACAGGAAGAACCGCTCCCTGGATTTTCTTGGAGAAGCCTCTCCCCTTTCCAATCTGATGAACATTTACAGTTAGTTGGGCTGTAACCACTAAAGGCTCTAGAGCTGAGTCCTGCTTCCCATGAGCCTTCAGCACATGGCCATCCTTGGCCACAGTAATTGGTCAGGAATGACGTATAACCCAGTCAGAGCTAAAGTCTGTTAAGAGGTTTCTAACAGAGGCACAGCACTTGTAGAAATTTTCCCTCCGAATTTTGAACCTGAAGGTATTTGGGCTGGAGTTGCTGCTTCCATCTAGCCACCATTTATAGCCTGCAAATAACATGAAAGCACAGAAGAATGGTAAGACACAATGCAGGTCAGGTTTTAGTAACCCACTAGAAGCCCCATTCAAGCCACTTTAAAGGTTCCCCTATTCCTACTTACTTTTTAAACTTTTCATTTTAAGGCAAGGACACAAACGCCTTTCCTTGCTTAAGCCATTAAAAAAAGTTAATTGCAACCTAAAACCTCTTGCTTTATTAGTTGTAATACATCCCCGCTCCCTGCATTGTCTGTACATTTAAAAGTACTTTGTTGTTTCTAAATTTTTTTCTTCAAAATGAGTTATGCATATTTATATAACCAGGAGCCATATGTTCTTTAAGTATATGATTGGAGGGACTAGAAATGTACAGCTGTTCATACGTATTCTTTTAGTTTGGACCTAAGTTCTATATGATAGTGATTATTCATCGTTAAGTTGCTGGTCAATATTTTCTTTACAGTAGACAACCTCAATGGATTTTATTTGATTTCTAGTTTCCCTTCCTATTCTTGATAAACTGTACTTTGAGAGGAAATGTTTTGTCTCCTTTTTGTTGCATGTCTTCCCAACCCCCCAAATCAGCCACCTCATATCTTAGACTATGGAATCACAGATGGGCATCCAGTCCTTCCTTGTTTATCAAGCCCAAACTTATATCTTAAGACTCAGTTCAAAAAACAAACAAAAAAGACAGCTCAGTTCAAACAGTGTTCAGTGTTGCAATTTTTTCAAAATATTTTATAAAGGAAAAAAAAATATGATAATGCCTTTTCTAGCATCAGCCTTAATTTTGTATTCCACTTACAGGAGAGAAATTGAGTTGATCAAAATTCTCCCACAAAAAAGCAAAAACAAAATAACACGAAAGCATGTACTGGTTATTTTTTGTTGTTGTGTGAACCTGATTGGTGGTAAATCATAGCTTCATTCAGGAGAGGGATTTATGTAAAAAAATAAGTAAATGGTATCTTGACTAGAATAAGATTTTCTCCCTTCATTCCAAAAGGCCTAATGAATTTTTACGATTTTTTTTGATTAGCCCCAAGATTTTATATATATATATAGATGTACTATTCTTTCTCATAGCTTTTCCCAGTTGAGCCCTACCCTCCCAAACATACCACTCACCCCAACCCAAAATCACCTAGATATGGTTAAACATAGGTTGATGATATGCCACGTTGTTTGTTTACACCTACTTGAAAAATCCTTTGATCTGAGATATGATGCAACCACATAAGATTTCTGGGATCACCTCATAGCTAGGAAAGATATATATTAGCCAATTAATATTTCTTCCAGAAACCAGAAGCAATCTATGTATTAGTATGAGCTGCACATTTATGTGACAACTGATTTGCTTCTTAAATTTTTCTTATAACTCATCCAGTGTTTGCAGCATTACTTGCATAGACATAGAACACAATAATAAACGTGTAAGGTTTCTTGGCTGGCATATTGGGGCACACAATAATTATTACAGCCCTTCCTCTTTTAAACATTCTTTATATTCAAGAATTGAGATACATTGATTACAATACTGCGGCCCTATTTACATCTAGGTAGTTGGAAAATATAGGAAAGAGAGTACATGCTCAGGATCTCTGTATGTGAAAATTAACTATTTAATCTGAATTGTAGATCTAGGAAGTTCTATAATGTAGTCGTACCAAGTATATATCAAATCCTTTATCAACTATTCTCCTTTTTTCTTCAACAAAGGATAGTTTTTATATACATATTTTGTGATTATTCATAAATATAGTTCACAAACTGTTAATAAGTATAATTAACCAATTGTATGCACAACAAATATTTATTGATGTATAAAAAGGGAGAAAATAAGAGTTGCATAGACAGAAAATTGTCTGAAGTTTTCTTTATAACCTACAATATTTAATATATACCAGGAACTGGCTCTATGAGAATGTGGAAGAAAAGACAGAGACCTAGCCATGATCCTTAACAATACTTAAATGTTTGGAAAAACATTAAAATATTTTTTATTCCTATGCCAAATGCTATTAAGATGCAAAAGTAAAAGCATTTATTTTCAGAAGTTCATTGATTGACTAGGTGAAAATGTAAACTAAATTCTCCCAAAATAGTCTATGTGTTGAAAGAACAATTTTCTCCCAGTGTAACTTCATAGCCTGACACTAAATTTTGTGCACAGTGAGCATGGCTTCTGTGCAATTTATGGCATATGCATTACGGCAGATCTCAAGTAAATTATGAACTCTGTGTGTTACCGAGGCACTGTCAAACTCTGATTGATTTGGACAGTTTGTAGTTAATTAAGTTCATTTCCAATTCTGTCTCTTCATCCAATTTCAAAGCATTCTATATTGAAAGCCTATTTTCAATTAGTAAGGAGGATGAAACAAAAAGAATTAATTACAAATGTGACAATCCCCATTTAAGTCTTCATAGTGGAGCAATTATGTATCTTAAAAGTTAAGAAATTGAAGAGTTATACTTGCCTAATATATTATGTCCTTGATATGTATCTTGTATATATTAAAGCTTGATGTGAGCATTTCATTATAGTTGAAAAAAAGGAAATGATGAAAGTCATCTGTAGTTACTATAAGTTGAATAAGAGAAGGCCATCTTACTTAGGCATTTTACTCAGTATTTAATTATTAAGGATTAGACTTGGTAATGCTTTCTGAAGGGTAAAAGTATAGCAGAGAGTTTTAAAAATCTTGGTATGAGATATCAGTTTATTTAGTGAATCTTGAAAATCTGAGCAGCATGGAAAATTTTTTAAAGCCACTAGGTGATTCTGATATAATAAGCCACCATCCCACACCCTCAACCATCTTATTAGTCTCAAAGGTCCTTTGGGCCTGTTCACCACAGCCAGTAAGAGGCAGGTTTGCACAGAGAGCAAGTGCTGGGCAGGTGCATATGTCTAATGTAAAGATCTATCTCTGCCTCTTACTAGGTATGATTTGACAGTTGTTTTTAACCTCTGTCTCCCTCAGTTAAAATATTTATAAAATGTGGATAATACTATAAAATCTACAGGAAGAATGAAAGGATTAAAGGAGGTAATATGTGTAAAATACTGATTATAGGCTATTATAATATCTAGCAAGGAAAAGCTAAATTATAGGGAGAAGAGGAAATTTTTATTAAAACTTTAGAAAATTTAGTTGGGTTATAGTTTTGCTTTGTGTGTGTCTCTGCGTGTGTGTGTGTTCTTTTGCATATTCTAAATTTCCCCAAAAGACTGAGTTTCATTTATAATCAGAAAATAATATTTTTAAAACATTTTTTAAACAAAATGGATTTAAAATTGTGTGATCAATTCAAAGACATTCTCCATAGGCAGACCATCCAGATTCAAATCCAGCGCTATTTGCCTTGCAACATTTCTTGTTATTTCACTTCTTTGTGTCTCAGATTTTTCAAATGCAAATGAACATAAAAATAACCCTTTTAGGGAAATTTTGGATTTTATATGTTACCAGAATAAAAAAATTTTTAAGAACCATAGTACTGTATAATATAAACAGCAAACTCTAAAGTAAACTATGAACTATAATTAATAGTATAATTATAATAATATTGTTTTATCAATTGTAACAAAGTTACCACATTGATGCAAAAAGTTAATAGGGATAGCTGTGAGTGTGTTGGGTAGGGAGGCATAAGATAACTCTGTACTTTCTGCATGATTTTTCTGAAAACCCACAAGTTCTCTAATAAAACATAAATAAAATATTGTATTAGGGTTCTTTAGGGAAACAGAACCAACAGGAGATATCAGGAAATATTATGAGATTTTATAAAGTTGTCTCATGTGACTGTGGGGATAAACGAGTCCAAATTCTGTAGAGTAGGCTGCAAGCTAGGAATTCCAATTAAAATTTTCAATGAGTTCTCCAGGAGAAGCTGACTGACTGAAGTAGAGATGGGAATTCTCTCTTCTGACTCCTGAAATCATCACTTCTCCTTTGAAGGACTTCACCTGATTGGATGAGATTTTTCTTATTTCATTGCACCTTCAACACTTCTCTCCTCCTCCATTGGCAGGAGTGATACCCACAGGATGGCAGAAGCACACTAGGAAGACTGTGGACCTCAAATCACTATATGAAAGCCAGTGATCCCCCATCCAGAAACCTTCCTGAAGCAAGACTGAACTTATATGATGTCAAGTACCAGGACATTGGGTTCATTTGTTATAGCAGCTAGTGATACATTAGCTAATACACTCATCATTTTCCATCTCTCTTTGTACGTCTACTGCATGATTTTTGTCTACTGCATGGTATTCTTTATAATGGGTGCACCAGTTTATTTCACATTCCTCTACTGATAGATGTGAGTTGTTTCCAATTTGAGGTGGGGGGCGTAGCCTTACTCACACAGCCCTGTCACCACGAAGCCTGCATGGTACTCATTGCTCTCATTGCTGAAGGCAATCTCCTCAGTTGATTGTAGATATAATCAGCCATAGACACAATCTGACTATTTAAGTCCATGAAATGTTCACAGTAACCATTAGGCCAGTGCTTGCTTGACCAAACAACTGGACACAATTACCTGGTCAAGATGACCCATGAACCTAACCATCACAAATATTTTTAAAAAGAATGAAAAATGCCCCCTTTATAGCCTTGTTTTATAAGACATTAAATGAGATGCTAAAGGTAAAGTGTATGCTTAGTACTTGGCAGATAACGAGGCTTCAATAAATGTGATAGTCTGATTTTTCTTGTTTCTGTTGGTGATAGTGATAGTGGAGAAGTAAGGGAGCAGATGGCTGCATTTGATACTTCAAAGGAAGATGAAGTAAAATGTGGGAAGTGATTCACTGTGAAGTTTATTTCCTTTGCCTCACCACCCAGCTTCTTGAAGAGGTGGGCTATACACGAAATATTTTTTTTACTACGTCTTAAATCCCATGCCAGCCTCACCTCCCCTTTCCCTGAAATTCTTCTCATTGGCCAGTCAGCCTCCCATCAGACTCTTCTCTTCCCCATCATTGTGCCTTTCCTCCAACTCTTTCCACCTTGGGAGTGTCCTTCCCACCTGTTGAAATTGGGCTCACCTGCTAAAGAACAACTCAGGCAGGCCCTAACTCCCATACCCTTTGTTTGCACAGCCACCTCGTTATCGCTCACCTTTGGCCTTATATCATGGCTAATTGTGTCAATGTAAATCTTACCCACAAATTATATTTCTTGATGACAAGAGTGGGAGACTAAGGAGGTGAGGCATGATAGGAGGTGTTAAACATCATGTCCCATGCAGAAATTAACAAAATAACATACATAGCAAACTTGCAGTGTTATTAACTGATTTTAATGTCATATGAAAGGAGGGAGCTATGGAGGAGGCAAATATAATTCCAAATTTTTTACTTAGGTAATGGTGGTGCTATAAAGAAAATGTGAATTTTGGACATCTGCTTAAAAATGAACAAGGAGAGACATTTCTACTTCCCTTCCCCTCCAAAGCTAAAGTAAAAAAGAAAGCAACAAAAACAGCGAAGGAAACCCCATCTTCAGTGAAATTAGGAAAGAACCACAACCCCAAACCACAAAACATGAAAATTCAAGTAAAATTTGTACCAAATGAAGGGAGAAAATAGATATGAAAGAATTTTTTTAGAACAGAGGTTACCTTTTTGTGGCACAGCCTCTAAGGACCAAATTAACAACCCCTCATTTGAAGAGTAGGGTTCTGAGTGAGTGGATAAGCCAAGGGCATAAGCCTGGACTTTATTCCCTTTGACAGTGTTTGGAGACAGGGATAAAGGAAGATCTCCACATATGTGCACAGTTACAAGAAGGGGGTCTGTAGCATAGACAGATAAAGGGAAGAGGTTAACGTTGTAGGTATGGATAGCAGCCAACTGCATAAAGGTAAAGAAATGCTAAATTTCCACACACATAAAGAAAGCCAGATGAAATTGATTATTTTAAGGGAAAATATAGATTTCTGAATTTATTTTCGAAGATAGCAATAGACTATACAATTAAGAAGGAAATAATTGAAAACGTGGTCAAAGAGCTACCTCTCAAAGTTATTGGGCCATGACAGATTCCCAGGTGAAATCTATCAAACCTTCAGGAAACAGATAATTGTTATTGCTATGTTATTTAAGACTCCCGAGAACATTAAATTAAAAACTAATGACTGGCCACGCCGCAGAGACCAGTGATCATCCTACTTTGGGAGCGCAAGCCACCCCAGGAGCTATTCTGTGGCAGGAATTGGAAGCTCCATTTCCCAAAAACAGGGAGAAGGAGACGGTTGGCCATCGATTTCAGCTACTGATTAGTAAATTGAACTGGCTAAAGTATAACCCTAAGAACAGCTAAAGTTTGAGCCTGACCAAGTAAGAAGGAGGCTGGTAGCCACCATTTTGACTCCACCCCCAGCAGGAGGGGAAGCCAGGCTGACTGAAAATCACAGTGACAGTAGAGACTGGTTTCTTTCACCCAGACTGGCTTGCAGCCCTGGCCTAGGCTTCAGCCCCACCTCTAGCAGGGAGGAAGGTGACGGCCCTGCACCAGCCTATCCATCCAGGTAATTGCAGGTACATTTAGCTGGCACAGACTGAATAATCAGGAGTCTAATGGGGCAACTGTGGTCATCCTGGAACTGCACTGCATAGATTGCTGCCCAACCTGCAGCTCCATCCCTGCCCCAGGCAGGGGAGAAAGGGGCGTGAAGCTTCATCAGTCTCTCTGGGCAACTACAGTCTAGGCCAGTGTGAGTTGGATTATTCCACACAGCTGTGGCTCTGTCCCTACCCCTAGCAAAGAGAAAGTTGGGAGAAGCTTCATTGGTCCTTGGGGCAATGATGGCCGCTTGAGCCTCCACAGCTTATAGCACCAACTTCATCATTGGCTCCTACTACACTACCAGCAAGGGAGAAGGGCAGGAAGCCCTAAACTAAAGAGAAAAACTACACCCAGAATAAATACTCTACTAAGCCAGATGCCAAGACACCAACAAAAAATTACAATCCACACCAAGAAACAGGAAGGTATGGCCCAGTTAAAGGAACAAGATAAGCCTCCAGATGACATAAAGGAGTTGAGACAACTAATCATAGATGTTCAAACAAATCTCCTTAATAAATTCAATGAGATGGCTGAAGAAATAAAGGATATTAAGAAGACATTGGATGAGCACAAAGAAGAATTTGAAAGTATACATGGAAAAATAGCAGATGTAATGGGAATGAAAGGTGCAATAAAGGAAGTTAAAAACACACCAGAATCATATAATAGCAGACTTGAGGAGGCAGAAGAAGGATTGGTGAGTTTGAAGAAATGGCCTCTGAAAGTGAACGTAGAAAAGAACAGATGAAGAAAAGACTGGAAAAACTTGAACAAGGTCCCAGGGAAAGGACCACAAGAGATGTGCAAATATATGTGTCATGGGTATCCCAGAAGGAGAAGAAAAGATAAAAGGAGCAGAAGGAATATTTGAAGAAATAATGGTAGAAAATTTCCCAACCCTATTGAAGGACATAGACATCCATGTCCAAGAAGCACAACATACTCGCATCCAAAAAAATCCAACTAGACCAACTCCAAGACACATACTAATCAAAA
>PVKH010016264.1:0-15800 GCA_004027955.1 Chaetophractus vellerosus
AGCTGGGAAATTCTCTCTGAATGTTGAAATCACTTCCCTTTTAAGGCAGTCAATTGACTGGATAAAAGCATTAACCATTCTTTTATTTTTTATTTATTACATATCCCCCCCACCTTCTGCTTGTTCTTGCTGCATTCATTCTTGCGTTCTTCCGTGTCTGCTTGTCCCCCACCCTGGTGTGGCAACCCGCTGAGTCAGCTCACCGTGCGGCAGCCTGCCTGCTTGCAGGAGCTTGCCCTGCCCGCGGCGGCTCTGTCCTGCCCGCAGTGGCTTGCCTTCTCAAGGCAGTCTGCCTGCTCGAGGAGGCCCTGGGAACCGAAACCGGGGCCTCCCATGTGGTAAACCAGCGCCCTACCAAATGGGCTATAGCCGGCCCCCATCAACCATTCTTGATCCAATTTCCCTGATTGATGCAGATGTAGTCAGCCATCCATGCAGTAAACTCACTGGTGATCAAACTCCATAAATGCTCTTGTATTACAATTAGCCCAGTGCTTGCTGGACCTGATACCTGGACACAATTACCTGGCTGAGTTGACACATTAGCCTAACCATCACAGCGTGTTTCTTTGTTCTTTTGTTTCAGAATTTATGAAGCCTTTTTCCAGTCTCTATTCCTCTCCTGAGTTCCAAACAACTTGAATCTTCCCTTTTATTTATCTTTTTCTAAGGGGAAACATTCCCAGCTATGTATCTTGATCAGTAGCATTGTTTTAATTTTTTGTTTATTTGTATTGTTTTTTTAATTGCACGTACACATATTTTTAAAGTGGCAGTATTTAAGATAAGGTGGTACTGGCACAAAGAAAGCCAACAAAACCAATGGACTCACTAGAGGTTTCATGAAAGAAACTCATTGATAAAGGGATATTAGATTTATGACAAAGATGATATTGAAGTGCAGTGAGGAAATAGTGTCTTTTTCAATAAATTTTGGTGGGTCAATTCAATACCCATTTAGAATAGAAAATGTACCTTGATTGCTGCCATATTACAACAAAACAAAATTGATTGTAGCTGTAAATGTGAAACTTGAATAACATAACAGAATATCTTCATTATTTTGACATTGGCAAAGATTTCAAAACCAGCTACCATAGAAGAAAAAGTAATAATTTGCTTTTTATTGAAAGTAGAACTTTTACTTATCAAAAGAAAATAGTAAGATAATAAGACAGAAATCCTAGTATAAAATATTTTCAAATATATATATATATATAAATATAATGAAAATGGATAAATGTGTAGAATAGCACTTTACAAATGCCTGTAACTTTGCAAATGAAAACAACTAACATGTAATACAGCTTCCATAAATTTGTAAAATGGAACAAAAGAGAACAATATCAACTCTAGTGAAGAGGTGGAAAAACTGTGTCTCTTGTACACAGCTGGGTAGTGTGCAAGCTGATGCAAACATTTCAGAATTCTAAACTTATACATAGCCATGACCCTGAACTTATAAACCTAACTATAGAAGTAATAAAAATGTATTTAAAAGCAGCTGAGATTGTTCATAGCATAAATGCTTGAAATAGGCAAAAAGTGGAAACAAATATCTATCAACAAGGGAAGAGTTAAATTAGTCATGATATATTCATAAAATCAAATCTTGTACAGCAATTATTATAAATGCACTACTGCAATTCCCAGCAAAATGGGATAAATCTCACAAAAATAATGTTGAGGGAATGAATCCAAAGAGCTTTATAGAAAGTTCCAAACAGATAAAGCAAATATATGGTTTTAAAGAGGTCAGGGTAGTGGTTACCTCTGAGAGGAATTTGTGGCCAAAGAGAACAGGAGACGGGCTTCTGAAGTGCTGCTATTATTCACTTCTTGGTCCTGGACCTTCCTATATGGCTGAATTCCCCAAATGGGAATTCATCAGGTGATCAGATCTTTGATCTGATCACTTTTCTGAATCAGTGGTACTTCAAAACAAATTTGTAAAAAGTTGAAAAAAATGAACAATCCAGGAAAAATTCTCAAGTATTTGGATCCCAGGACAGAAGCATGCACAAGGAAAGCCCCAGGAAACTGGGATATAGATGCTATAATAGCAGAAAAGGCAGACCACAGAAGGAAATGCCTACTTAATAATGCCCAAAGAATCCATCAAAGCCAAAATTCACATATCTGGGTCTTCGTGGTATAAGGCTTCTTTTTACTTTATCACACCGACTTTCTCCTAACAGACAACTAAGTTTTCATCAATATTTCAGTTATTAAATATTCTCCTATTACACCTACTGCAAATTCTGAGCTTTTTAGGAAAAAAAATCTCACTCTGAAAGCCAAAATTTTGCCAACTTAAAATACATATCTCTGTATTTAGAATGTCTAAATATATTTCTAATCTCTTCTGAATCAGAAAATTATTTATTTGTGTTATTAAAAAAACTATGAATAGTTTTTTAGGGAGTCAAAAATTTTTTTAGGGTGAACATAGACATACAGTGATATTTTTATTTATTGTGTTGTATATTTATATTGTATATAAAATATATATACTTAAAATTGTATTAATAAACCCAAGGACTATCATTACAAACATAAAATACATTTTATGAAGAACATTACTTTGGAATGTAATGTTAAGTTTAACAACATTAAATATCATAAAATTATAATAATGCCACTTCAGGTTGTACTTTAAATGTAAAATTTAATAATTAATCAAATTTAGGAATTTTGTATTCATCAATTTAAAAGTAACATCTCCTAATGATATAAATTATGAAAATCTTTCAAAAGAGCAAGATTATTTTATTTTACTGAAAATATTCTTGAAACAGTTGATGAATCAAAAGAGTCAATATTTTCTATATCCTACTGTGAATGGTTTTGGCAGATTTTCTCTTTTCATGTAATTCATTAATTCAGGCAAGGACAACTGAGCACCAAAAGTGTTTAATTATGGATAGAAGGCCAGATAAAACACCCCCCCAAGGAATTTCCTATAAAGAATTACTAAGTATTATAATAAATATGCATTCTTTGTGTTATAGGACCAATAAAAGGGAGTGACCAGGCTTTATCAGTGTAGCACTTAGGCACTTGCCACAGGGAAACCAGAACATATCTATCTTTGGTAAGTCCTCTGGGTTGTATTATAATTATCATATAATTAACATAGGAAGAATGAACTCTGGCTGGGAGGTGGGAGACCAGTGATGACGTGGCCTGAGAATCATGGGCCCATGAGCCATCATAACAGACAGCGTGCCACAGAGTCTTGGTGAACATGCATAGCTGTTTTTGACTGGAGTTGGGGTCTTGCTCAGAAATTGTCTACAGCCCTGGGTTAAGCATGGATAAGCGTATAAAGTGGGGGACTTAAATTAGCTATAGGAACAGTTGAGAACATTATCAGGAAGACAAGCAGGTCTAGAGGTTTGCAATCCTCTTTTATGTGGTCCCAAACACATATATCCAATTTAGAAGTGGTAGTTTTAGAAGTTGCACTGATATAAATGATTTATTCATTCACCCATCCATTAATTCATTCAACAAATGCTATTTTGCATTTACTATGTGTAAGACGCTGGCATTATTTGAATAAGGGAGGCAACTTGACATGCTAGTTTATAGGGTTTTAGTCTTTAGGCAGTTATTCAAGCTGCCTGTTCTCCTGGCTTTGCCCCTATTTCAAAAAGCTGAGGACTGAGGCTTGGCATAACCCCATGTCTTCACACTGGCATACCAAAAGGGTTGCTTTTGCAGAATTAATTATCTTAGTTTGGGCATTTTTAATATTTTCATCTTTTCCCAATCCCTCTTCTAGTTGCACTCTGCTGTTTCCTATAATTTCCTTATGTTTTTTTGATAGTATCTGCATCATAAACCATATTCTGTTTTTATTTTCTTCTGCTTGTATTTCATGATTTAAATTAAAGGTGTCAATCATTTGCTTCATGTTACTCTTCAATTTCCGGGAGGCAGCTTTCACTTTCATTTCAGTGAGCTGCAGAATATAATAAATATGTGAATCAAAATCTAAGCAGAAAACCCACACACAAGTAAAGAAGCCATCAGAAACGAGATGTCAATCAGCCCTTATTGATGACTGTTCTAGATATTCCAGGTGATGCAAAGTATGTTGAGTGTAGCTAATAAATCATTGGAAGAGATAGGGTTTGAATGAAAAAGAATTGCAAAATCATGGAATGTGTTAAGAATGTAGAAATCAATACAGTGTTCTTGTTCTCAGAGTCTAATGGGGAAATCAGACAGGTGAATCAATATATGTTGCACTGTTTGCAAAATTTTATCATAGGAATATAGGCAAAATGCCACTGGGACATTGAGAAAAGAAGGACTGAATCTTCCTTAAATGAATCATCCTTTCTCACAGCATTTTAACCTACTTTAATTATCTTGTTATTGGTAAAACTATCTGGGGAAAGGTGGCGAAGATCTTCTATCACTTTTTTTTCCTGCAAAAGTAGACCTTGTGAGTTTATAGCAGCATGTTTTTCTTCCCCAATTCAGATGCTTCTTTTGTTGGTGAGGAAATTTAATTGGTGAGGCACCCCAGGTTTCTCGCCAGCCTCTCACTTGCCCTGCCCCAGGGAAGAGGTGTGGCTTATTCTGACTGGCAAATTTAGAAAGATTAAAGTAGGTGTGTGTGATTCTGCCCCTCTCGGGAAGGCGCACCTCCTAGGAAGCAGGTGTTCTCTCTCTCCATTAATCTAACCTGGCAGGAGGGAGCCCAGTGTGTCCAGGAATGCGCGGGAACACCTGCTTAGCACAGTTGGCTCCACAGTAAACCGTATTCTGTATCTTCCAAGTTAGACTTCATCGGGACTTAAGATAATATTTTGGTTTTCAGCTCTCTTAAACTCAAACTTTTTCTGAATTTCTATAGCATCCAAGTAGGGGAAGGCAGTCAGCATTCTTTGGGCACTTTCAACACCCCACGGCTGCACCTCTAGGGAGGGTGCAACAAGCAATCTCAAGTTAACCCTCACAAAACGGTCTCCAGGATGGTGTTGTGTACAAGAATGTGCTGCCTTAAACCCACTAGGAGAGAGAGCAGCCTGCTGGAGAGCTAAGCTGCATGGCCAGAGGCACAAATAAGGGGAGAGAGTATGGTGCCCCTGCACTTCTCAAGATGTTGTTCTTATTTTGAGCTCAACAATCACACTTAATTGTCAACCAGATTTATTCCTTAAGAGGCAACCGGACATATTCTAAATGACAGTCCACATTATCAACTAATTTCCCTATGTGCGTCATCCGGAAATATGTGGGTTGTTTGAATGGTTGTTTTTCCTCCTAGAATCGTCTGAAATACTTGATAAATGAGGAGAAGGAAATTCTTATCTGATTGGGTTTAAATTAGGGGATTTGAAATTGATCTCATTTCAGGTTCATACACCATAATATGACTCAGTAAAAAGAATGCTGGGCTTAGTGTCGGTCATGTAAAAGGTGGTGTGACAATATTTTGCATGCAAGACTGTCACAAGGATTAGGCAGCGTTATATCTTCTAAAGCGTGGTGCCTGGCATATGGTAGAAATGGAATACATGCTATGTGGACGTGTTACAATGCAAATGTATGGATCAATGAGTAAATGAAGGAGTAGATGAATAAGAGATGGAGTGAAGGGAAGGAAAACCTCAGAGGGAGACCACCTAGGGGACATTCAGGCAGGAATAGTAAGACATCGAAACAGAGTGATGGGCATGGAGCGAAGTCAGCTTCAATTCTCAAAACGTTCTGAAAGACCACCAGATGGGCTTTATGGGGAAAAGCATAAGGAAAAAGTCAAATGCATGTTCGAGTGTGTCTGGAAGATTTTGTTGGAAATAAAATTGTTGGGGATGCAAACTAGTTGAGTGAAAGGTTGTGAGCATGCTTTTATATTTTTTGAAAGGGAGATGAATGTGGGGGACCCTGGTGAAGGTTTTCTTTAATCATCTAAATGGAGGGCCATTGCGTGGGTGAGAAGCTGAAACAGATGGCATAGGCTTGACTTACCAGTCAATGAGACTCATATTGTCTATGAGTTATACAGGCAAAATTGCTCCATATAGGAGGTTGGCGCTTAAGGGAGATATTTATTACATGGCTTCACATTGCATTATATATTATGTCACCATAACATATCATCACATCTTACTTCACGTCATTGAATTATATATGAAATCATTGGTAGAATGGGGGACTTGTGGTGCCTCCCTTTCTCCTCTCCCCCCAGGAAACCAAAAGGTTGGAGAGCAGAGTAAGGTACCAGCTGCCTGAGGCATTCAGACCCTGCCCAGTAGATTCAGAAGCCCAGGAGAGTGAGTTTCTGCCTTTTTCAGCCCTAGTTGTGTCCAGGCAGTGATCCTCATGTCCTGGAGCAGTGTACGTGCATCACAAGGATTTGCATCTCTGCACAAGACCAGTTAGTGGGAAAAGAAGACTGTCCCTACCAGAGCGCCTTCAATAAGCAATCTCAAGTTAACCCTTTCAAATGAGATTCACTTTTCCCTTATCACTGCTTTGTGGCACAAACACCGTTCAAACCCCTGCCACGACCTGCCCTCAAAGCGCTAGTCACTAGTACGTACATGGTGGCTCCTTTCTTCCTTTCCATGAGTATTTTATTTCCTCATTGGGTTGTTATTAGCATGGACAAAGAAGTTTATTATATGGAACAAGCCCGTTCACCTTGACATGAATTTTTTTATTCCATTTGTACTGTTCCACCCATGTTCTTTCTTCATTTCAATTCTGTAGTACCAAAATGAGAACCTTCTGCGCCCATGGTCTCCACTGTGTTTTTCTCTCCATTCTTTCCTCTCTCAATATGCTGCATTTTCCCATTGATCAATATTCTCCATCAACACTTTCTTATTAAGTATAATGTGCTTTATTTAATAGTGTTGCCAGATTTAGCAGATAAAATACAGAGTATCCAGTTAAATTTGAATTTCAGATAATGATTTTTTAAAAAATTATAAGTCTATACCTATTATTGAACTGTGTTTTAATTTTCAAATCCGGCAACCCTACCTCTACCATATTCAATATTTTACTTTTACAGTTTTGTTTATTGCCTATTTGTGTATTGTTGGTATTGTCTCATTATATTATAAACTCCATAAGGGCAAGGTTTTCATCTGTTTCATTCACTGCTACATCCCCAATATTTAGAACAATGCCCAGAAAATAGTTCCTGCACAATAAATGTTAAAAGACTGCTTTCCCTGTCATTCATGCCTCATAGGCTGAATTATAAATCTAAATTCCAATATTCTAGTGTACAAAATCTTTGTGTAGGTTTTTAGTTATTAGGATGGAGCACTAAATTTAAGACATTTCTATTCTGCTCAAAATCAAAGAAGGTATTTGTCCACTGACAGTATGTATCCTGCTCTAAGATTTCAAAAGTTTTGGTACATTGGATTGGCTATTTTCAGTTTGTGAATGTGGTGGTTTAATTCAACAGAAGATGCAAATTTTCATTATTTTTTTGGTTACTGTTTTCACGTAACAGTATAGTCTGGTAGTAGTTTGTATCAGTACATATAAATAACACACATTCCTTTTAACCAGAGTTAAGGAGGAGCAACTTATCTTCCCCACAGCTCTAGGGAACTGGAAAGAGAAATACTCTATTGTCTTGAAATTTTGGGACTCTAAGAACCAGGTTTGTGTGTGTGTGTGTGTGTGTGAATTCCTATAATTAGAGAGAACAAAATGTGTTATCAGTTGCCAGTCTGGTATTTATTGTGTGTTCTATGCTAGGCAGCTCTAGATGGGACCTCTGACCCTTTCCCAACCCTCTCAAAAAGCCAGGGTATTTGGCATTACATTAGAGAGAATCTTGCCAAAGAAGATATCATATCTAACTATAGGCCTCCATTAAATAGCAAATCTAAATTAATAAAGTAAATCTTTTACTTCATTAGGAAGTGCTTGGGACTCTTTTTTAAAAAAAAACAAACTTTATTTTTAAAGAAGATTTCGATTAAAAAAATTTACATTGAAAATATAGGGGATTCCCATATACCCTAACCCTCTTACATTTTCCCCTATTAATAACATCTTACATTAGTGTAGTACATTTTTACAACTGATGAACAAATATTGAGCATTGCTACTAACCATGGTCTACAGTTTACATTATGGTTTCTACATAGTACCGTACAATTTTATAGGTTTTGGCAAAACATCTAATGGCCTGTGTCCATCATTGCAAACTCATGCAGAACAAGTCCAATGCCCTAAAAATGCCCTGTGCTCCACCTATTCTTCCCTCTCCCCACCCTTGGAAACTACAATGACCGCTAAGTTTTAATTTTTCAAGAATAAGGTTCATAATTACATGCATTAATATTGAGGGCTTGACATATTAGTCTGATTTCTTTTATTAGGCACTGCCTATGTTCTCAAGAGATTTTTGTCCCTTTAATTGAGAACATAGCAGGACTACCCAGGGTGTGACTTTAATGTTTTCTTGTTTATTGTGTGGGTCTCCACCCACTGAGATACCACCCTATGACAAGATGAACACTTTCATATTCCATAAAAGCCTGCCCCAGGTGCACTCTTCCCCACACAAGCGTGGAACGCTTAATTAAGAAGTCACTGCATCAAGGCCAGATACGTTTGCCTGTACCTCCCACCTTCCTTGCAGGAGGGAGTGTGCTCTGAGATAGCACGGAAAGTTGCTCCCAGGAACATAATAGGGAAAGGGAAGCATTGGCCAGGGTTTGGGACATTGCTGCTCCTGTCATGGAAAGGATTCACTTTCTCAAGAAAATCATTCATGAAAAAGTAACTTTCCAGTTTTCTGTTTTATCTATTCAAGTTCAGGGTAAGATTTAAAAAAATATATTCAGTATATTAGGAAATAGTTCAAACGTGAAAGGTTAAAAATCACAAATCATAAAAGTCCACACTAAATAATTCTTAGATCTTGCTGCATTTTCCTTAAATGTTTTTAAATGAAGGTTTGAAGTTTTCATTGAGGTAATTGTTGGTTCACATGCATCTGGAAGAACTAATGCAGAGAAACCTCTTGCACCCTTGGCCCAGTTTCTCCCACAGTAACATTTTTGAGAACCTCTAGTATGATATCGTAACCAGGATATTGACGTGGATACAATCTTATTTGGTTATCTCCAGTTTTACTTTTATTCATTTCTATGTGTGTATCTAATTTTGTACAATTTTGTCTATTTATAAGTCTGTGGAATTGCACGCACAGATTTGTGTATCCAACACCACCTGAAGATTCCGAACTGTTCCAACACCACAAGAACTCCCCTGTGGCCCTTTCAAACACACCCAGCTCCCTCCACCCACCACCGCTGCCTCTAACCACTGGCAAACACGAGCCTATTAGCCATTTGTAAATTTTGTAATTTCAAAAATGGTATGGATAACATAGATTGGATTTTTATCACTTGGCATCTTTCCCTGGAGAGTCATCCAACTTATGATGTGTAACAATAGGTTTGTTCCTTTTTATTGCTGACTAGCAGTTGATGGTATGAATATGTCACGTTTTGCTTAACCATTTACCTTTTTGGAGGATATCTGGGCTGTTTCTAGTTTTTGTCTTTTATAAATAAAATGACTTTGAACTTTCGTGCACAGGATTTTGTATGCACTTAAGTCGTCATTTTTCTGGGTTAAATGCACAGTACAATTGCTGGGTAATATGGTGGCTTAATGTTTAGATTTACAAGAAACTTTTGCAAAGTGTCTGTACCATTTGATACCCCAGCAACTATGTATAAGTGATCCAGTTAGTCCACATCCATGACAACATTTGGTATGGCCACTATTTTTTTTAATATAATAAACTTTATTTTTCAGAAGGTTTTAGATTGCAGAAAAGTTACATGGAAATTATAAGGGATTCCCATGTACACCCCCATCCGTCCCATATCTTCCTCTATAATAACATATTCTAATTGTGTGGTACATTTGTGACAATTGATGAATAAATATTGAATCATTTATTCATAAAAACTACCAACCAAGGTCTATAGTTTATATTGTGGTTTTCACTTAATTACAATGCCCTATGCTCTACCTATTATTCCTTCCCCCGCCCCTAAGAAGCTCTGGTAACCACTATCCTATAACAATGTTACATGTTCTTCCATTAGTACAATATTGATAAGTTTATTTTCCCCATAGTTGCATTCCCCCCTTATATTGTTCATTCCTCAACTTTGAGGATTTGGGATAGTGATGCCCACTCTGCCTTAGATTGAGAGGGGGCTTCGATCTTATGGGGCAGATGGAAGGAACTGTTTTGATTACATTATTTAATACTCTCTGTTTTTTTGGGATGGGAGTTGTCCATCATCATTATTTTGCTAGTTGTCCTGGGCAAGTCTGAAGATCTGGAGAAGAGGCGTTGGCTGCAACTCTTCTGAGATTCAGGGCTCAACTGGCATGTGAACAGACCAAAGATTTAAGTCTCCGAGACAATATTTAAAGGCTATAATGCTAATTAGTGTCACTATTTTTTTTAAAATTTCAGCTATTCTTCAAATATTTTTAAAGAAATCAACAATATAGGTACAACTGAAATCACCGTTTTTTATTTTATTTTTTTAATCCCATATCATTCTATTTCTTCGTTCTCTTCTTCCATTTTGATATGGACTCTTGTGACACTAATATATATCCATCCAACCTACTCATGACTTTATAATGTTACAATAGATGTATGTGTATACATGTATATATAATGCTGTTTTTAAAAACTGTACATGACTAGTATCATATTGCCTATAATCTTTTGCAGTTTCTTCTTTTTTCATGCAATATTTTGTTTTCAAAATATCTTTGTGTTGGTAAGGAGATGTGACTCTGCTTCTTCAAAACGCCTTTCAAACTGTTCAAATATGCCAGTCAATTTCTGGAAGGTATTCAAAACGTTAACATTTTCAGAATTTGTACCATTCTTTCCATTGTTATTTTAAAACAATAATTCCATTTAGAAATGTATTGGCATATTTCAATTCACTTTTTATAACTCTGAAATGCTCTTTTTGGTGTCTCATCCTTCTACCTGGTTGGATTTCTCATTATTCTCCCATGATCCAATTCACTATTATATCTTAAACTGAGGCCTGTCTGGAGTTTGTATCATCTATTAAGATTTTAATTTCAATGACTATTACTTCAATTTCATTAGCTTTTAAATAATTATTCATTATTTTGATGTCTGTGTTCCTTTATTTCTTTGAGAATTTTGTGCATACTTTAAAATACTTTAATTGCTACGTTAATTGATTTTTTGAGTTGAACTTATCTTATAATTATTGATTTGTTGGCTGTCCTTTGCAATAGATTTAAAATTTTTATTTCACAATTGTGGTTTAGAAGCTTTGATTGCATGGAAATGTTTTTATTTTTCATTCTGGATTCATCCTTCTCGGAGGTTTTGCAATTACCTGCATTGTTGCCACTGGGTCCTTAGGTGCAAACTAGAAGTTGGTTCTGGTGCCTATTCTACAGCCAAATTGGGGTCAGCACAGCCCAAGCCACCAAGCTAAGGCACAGCTTGTTTCACTGCCTCATCTTAAGGCTGAGCCCTCCTTTGCCACGTTTTACAAACAGCTTCATGTGGGTCATAGCCCAGTGGTAAAGGAACTCCCAAGCCTATGAAGCTTCTGAGTTCCTGCCTCCAAGGTCTCGGTGCTGTATTCACATAATCATCGGTTTCTGAAAAATGTGAAAAATGCGAAAAAGGATATTTTAACCATAATCACTTAAGATTTCTCTCTTGTTTCACTCCTATTTTCCTTTTTCACAAATCCTGTTGTGTGCAGTAGTTTTACAGTGGATTTTTGAGATTCAGCTATGAGAAACTTTATCAGGCTATGTTTACTTTGGATTAAAAGCTGCATTTTCATAATTTGCAGCCACGTCTGTGTATAGTTAATTTATTGCTAGCCATCCCAGCATAAGAAACACTCCTATAGCTCAACAGCATAAGGACAAAAAGATGAGGGAACAGAGGCTTTATTAAATGTCTTCTATGGCACCTAGCATTGGAAGGGCATGGAAATGGAGGGTCTGCCCATTAGAAAATTGTTGAAGTCTTGTAACGTGGGTATGGTAACATCTTATGTACTCTATATATTCAAAGACTTGAAAGAAAATCTCAAACACAAATAGGATGCAGGTTTATGCAAAAAGTTGATGAATCTCTAATATAAAATTTTAGTACAATTTTCAAAGATATTTTGGAAGATTTCAAGTAAAGGGAGAAATTTCAAATATATACTGATTGGGACTTTGACTTAGTTTCCTAGCTGCTAAAGTAAATACCATATGATGCGGTGGCTTAACAACAAGAATTTAATGGTTCATGGTTTCATAGTCTAGGAGGCTTTCTTTCTCCCAGGCTTGGTATCTTCTGGCTGACAGACCATCTTTGGGGTTCCTTGGTTTTTCATCACGTATCAGTGTACATGGAAGCATCTTCTCCTTTCTCTTCCTGGTACTGTTGAACTCTAGCTTTCTGGCTGCTCCTTCTGGCTTCTCTCTGTGGCTTCTCTCTGTGGCCACCTGCAGTTTGGCCTCATGTGAGCTAAGGGCATCTTTGAAAGGTACGATTTACAAATGGGTTCCCACAGAACCAGGGTTTGGGAACTGAATGGGCCTTTTGTGAGAGACAAGATTCAATCCCCAAAAGACATATATGTAGGATATCTTCTTTTGTCATCTTTAATTTATTTTTTCAAGTACTGAGAGAAAATCATACTAAAATTGAAGATATAAAATTGAATTGGTGAAGAGTAGTAATGGGGTAAATTGAAATAAGTCTCTTTATGAGAAGTGAATAATAACAAACAACATTCAGATCATGCTGGAAAAAGAAGCTTATTAAAAGGAAGAGATATTTTAAATAGAAGTAACAAATAGATTCTTAGATTGTTTGATTGTCTTATGAATGAAAATGACTGAATTATATTCATTTAAGAAAGAGATCAATTTGTTGCTAGCAGTATTTTTGAAAAAATATAAGGGATAAAAAGCAAACCACTACCAAGAAGTCTTCAACAACACGTTGACTAATGAGTGTTAAATAGAGAGTTTTTAAAATTAGTCTCTGCTCAATAAATGTTGAAATACTCTAAATCTAACAACTTACATATGAAAGAAACTTGATAGAAGTTTCCTTAAATTTGACAGTGTTCCAAAAATTATACAAACCATTTTCAATAACAAATTTTAGAGCTGAAAGGGATGAAGATAATCAATATTATAAAAATTTTTTACACCAGGTTAAAGCAAAGCCTGAATTATCCTTATATTCTCTCTAGAAATATGTAAAACTGTTTTTCTGTAAAGAATATGTAAAGAGAATTCTTCAAAAAAGGAACAACTAAATATAAAATGCAAAAGTTATTAAAGAGCTGAGTTAATTAATAAACAAATGTGCTAATTTTCTAGACTTGTGTTGTTCGTGAGATTTTTGGCTTTCTAAAACTGTAATATGTTGATTTATATTATTGATCTAAACAAATGTCCACATTTGTATCCAATTTAGTACTCATAAAATTTTATTCTCTCTTTAGAAGAGTTTCTAAAATGTAAATACTCCTGCTGTAGTTCCAAGAAAGGATTAGCAATATATTTCCTTCGTGCGGCCCTTGAGGACTGCAGGAGCCCCATGCCAGCTAAGGCAGGAGAAGTTTTCCAGTCGTCTGAGTTTCCATCCTGACCCAGAGCCAGAAGTTTCAAGGCTTCAGCCCTGCTCACCAATTTATTTTCCTTTTACATTTTGATCTATGGGGATGTTCATCTTTTTTTGAACATAGCTATGAAATTTCAATTTTCACTTCTTACATTTGATTTATAACTGTGGACAAAAGTGGTAATATGAGTATACATATCCAACTTGCCCAGAATCTTCAGCCATATGTATATTTAATCTCATTTATCTTTGTTATGTGTTTCACCGGGGGAGATCACACAAAATGTGAACTTCCAATGTAAACTTGAGTGGAAGTCTAATATGATTAAGGTTTCACTTAATATAGAGAGTCAAATCATATAATCAGACAAACCCCTGTGATATTCTCTATCCGCCATATCCCTTCAGCTCCAGCTTCTTGAGAATGTGTGATAACATCACCCTATCCTGGCATGACTTGTAAAATGGCCTCTAGTTTTCTTCAGGATATGCTTCCCGTTTGTGGCAGATTTCTTTCTTTCACAGAGCTCATCCAGAGAGCAACAATGAATGACAGTCAAGGTTGTCTCAAACTATTGGGAAGAAGGGAAACTCTTCTTTTTGTGCTTGTCAATGGAAGACCACTGAGCAAATTAAAAAAACATTAGTCGGTTCTTAGCAGGGGCATATTCAGGTTTTGTGGTTTTTGGTGCTTACACCATTTGTAGCCATTGTAAATCAATGAATAAAACAGATGAATCAGGTTTAGAAAAGAAAGGAAATGGATTTTCTCAAATGCCTTGTTTTCATTGACATTAGAGAAGCCCAGTAGATTTATATTTCTTAGGTTCTATCAATTTAATATGTGGATATTTTATGATTCTTTTTAATCTAGGTTCAACAGATAAAGACACTCTTGTTTTCTGAGATATTATGCTTTTCTTTGCTACTTACTTGATGAAGTAATTAATTTTCAATTGTATACCATCCCCAAACTTCAGTTTCCTTACATATGAAATTAGAATGCCTGTCTTCCAGCATCTAAAACTACTAATAGTGTTGCCTCCTGCTATTACAACTACTACTCATACCATGACTGTGAAATCACCAAGATATTGATAAATATAAAAAACTCTTGCACTCATGCAAACGAGTTGTACTCTTTTCAGAAAGATGCTAATACCACGTTCCCTAAGCTCAGATTTTGCAAAAAGTATCAGTCCACACGTACTTTTAAGACACAATTATGTGACTTGGGGAAAATGTGCAGAAAGATTGCAATCATTTGTAATCACAACTATTTTTTTAAAAATTATGCATCACATTGCTCCAAAATAATGACTGGGTTTGGAAGTCCCACAGCTTAATGGAATGATTGAGCCTCTAGGAAAATTTTGACAGATCTTGGGAGTTAGTGTTTGGGGTTTTATCTTGAGGTGGTCTGAAGCTCACTAGGTTGTCACCTACCTCACACCAGCCTGATTTTAAATTGAGAGCATCAAAGCTAAACATAAAATGTGTGATAAGTAATATAGAGGGAAACATGATATACAGGGCTATGAGAGTGTGGGTACAGAGGTGACCTACCTGGAGGCCAGAAGAAGATCCCCTGGTGTTGGGGATTGAGTCGTGCCTCTCCCCCCCCCTAAAAAAAATCACATTCAAGTAATTCTGGGGGTGTGAAACAATTTGTAAAAGGGACTTTTGAAGATATTATTGTTAGCAAAGGTGTGGTCAAACTGAATGACGGTGAGCCTTAAGCCATACAACTGGAGTCCTCATAAGGAGAGGAAAGTAGGACACATCAGGAGTAGAAGCCAGAAGTCAGCAGAAGTCAAGGAGCAGATACAAGGAGAAAGGATCGAGGGAATGCTACAGGATCTGAGAGAAAAGCAAGCCTTTTTAAGAATTTGATGCTAGACTTCGGCCTCCAAAACCATGAGACAATGATTTCTTCATGTGTACCAATGTGTGGTACTTGTCATAGCAGCACTGGCAAACTAAGACATCTGGGAAGTGATGATGGTGCTGAGAATTTATGTTAAATGAGGAGCTAGCTGGGTTAAAGCTGGGCATGGGGGTTGGATGCAGCAAAGGTGAATGAAGCAAAAGCACAGGCAGATGTACATGTGAAGGGCAGGACTGGGCACAG